>PVJA010028382.1:0-27654 GCA_004027025.1 Myocastor coypus | reverse complement strand
AAAAAAAAAAAAAAAAAAAAAAAAAAAAAAAGACACCTTGATTTGACTCAAAAAAAGAATTTATTTTATTTTATATTTTTATTTTTGCAGGACCAGGGTTCAAACTCACAACCTTGCACTTGCCAGGCAGACACTTGTGCCATGGAGCTATCTCCCCAGCCCCTTGACTCAAGAAAGAATTATTATATTAGAGCCCAGCCTAGACAATTTAGCAAGATCTTGTCTCAAAATTTTAAAGAAGAAGGCTGGGGAAGATAGTTCAGTAGAATAAGCACTTGCCTGGCAAGCACAGGGTCCTGAGTTCAATCCGTAGTACCGACATACATAAATAAATAAATAAATAAATAAATAAATAAATAAATAAATAAATAAATAAGGCTGAAGATGTAGCCATGTGTTCAGTCCCCACTAAGCCCCTACCCTACCAAAACAAAACACTTAGGGCAAATTATGGATAAGGAAAATATTTAAGTGCTTTCAAAATACTAGACTCTGGACTAGGGAGATAGCTCAGTAGTTTAAGTGCCTGCCTAGTCTAGCAATCCTGATTTAGATTCCCCCATGCCAAAAAACAAACAAACAATAAAACCCACACACCTAGGTTCAAATAAAGGTCAGTAAAGAAAATACTATAAATTGACAACACAGATTAGTATGAGATATATATACAGTCCTTAGCTTATAACAAGAGCAATTTAGCCTAGATACAAAAATTTCCATCTTATCCCTTATCACAGCTACCAGATGCATTCCATATATTTTGTCTTGTTTTACAGAAGAGTTTTATGAATTGCATCTTACAGATCAGAAAGCCATCAAAGAAGCTGGACAAAGTGACCCAAGGTACATAGTGGAAGTCGAAGCATGAATATCTATACCTAGGTCATAATGACTCAGAAGCAAAGCTGTCCCACTAGACCATACTTGATTACTGTGGAACAACATCATTACTTGAATTTTAAATATGAAAGATGATCAGAGCCAGTAAATTGAGGGCCAGTGAGATGGCTCAGCAGTCTGAAGCGCCTGCTTAGGCAATTGCAGGGACCACAGTTCGATTCCTGGCACCACATGCTGCGCCAGCCTGCCCACAAGGCAGGCTGAGCCCCCCCCCACGAATCAATAAATTTAATAAAATAGAAACAAAAGTAAAACTGACCTTTGGCTCTAAAATCTACAATCACACCGACTAAATAAAATAGTACTGAAATGATAGTGCCTGGCCATAAAATTTCATCCAAATACTAAGTACCTTGGCCAGTTTTTCTGGGATAAGTTCTTCTTTTGGACCTCCAATCTCTTCATCATCATCATCCTTCTTCTTTTTCTGATTTCTCTGCTGCTTTTCTTTTTCTGCATTTTTTTTCTCTTCTTCTATCTGGGCTTTCTTTTGAGCTCTTCTTTGTTTATTACGTAACTTCTTTAGCTCTTTGTCAGACATGTTTGCTGTAGACAGTGAGTATTAATGAAATTATGAATATGTTAATCAGATTAGTAATTACCAACCGCTACTTTTTTAATCCTCCCAGATCCCCACAAATAAGTACTACATCGGCTATGTGCCAATGTGCCCATATATGCCTAGATCTTTAGGGATCCATGTTACATAACAAACAGAATCTCTCTTTTTTTTTTTGGTCTGAGACAGGAGGATCATTATGAGTCCAAGCTACATAGCAAGACTCTATACTAAATAAATATATAAACAAAAGATTTAAAAGAAAATTTTAAGACTACTTGCAGTTGGCTGTGGCGCTGTAAACCTGTAATCCCATCACGTGGGATAGCTCTGAATTCTCAAAGCCTAGCAGCAAACCAAGCATATAAAAAAAAAAAACCCTGAAGTATTTGTTGACAAAATAAATTAGTAACTACAATACATTTTATACAGGTATTGAAAGTTAACAATACCCTTAGGAAACCAAGCATGGTAGCACATGCCTGTAATCCCAGCACTTGGGAGGCTGAGGCAGGAGGATTGGTGTGAGTTCGAGACCAGCCTGGGCTACAAAAGTGAGCTCAAGGCCAGCCTCAACTGCATAGAGAGACCCTGTCTCAAAAAGACAATAAATAAATAAATAAATAAATAAATAAATAAATAAATAAATAAATAAATAAATAAATAAAAACATACCACCTCTGCGATAATTTCAAAATATACCTACAAATTCTTTGCTTTAAAATGTGAGGCCTATACTTATGACTCTCTTGCCGAGAACAGAACGTAGTACAAATAAAGATAGCTAACTCTCAAGGCTCAGTCTTAAAAGCCCTGGCGAGTTCTCTGTGTTTTCTCTTGGATCAAGCCAACAAGCCATGTGGATAGCTCCACATGCCCAAATGATGGCTTGTAGTCCCAAGTAAGCCATGTTAGAGGCAGATCTTCCAACCTATCTTCCTTCAACATCCAGTCATCTTGACTTTGCCCTCTTTAGCATACCCTAAGTCTTCAGAATTTTATGGCTAAAAGATTCCATTCCTGCCCCAGAAAAACTGGCAAATAATAAATATCTGACATTCACTTTTTATTTTTTCATTTTTATTTTTGGTACCAGGGATTGAGTTGAATACCTTTCACTTGCTAGGCAGGCTTAAACCACTCAACTGTTTCCATGGCCCTGTATTCTATCATTTAAAGGTGCTATATTTTTGAGTAATTTGTTTTGTAGCAGTAAATGATCAGTGCAGATTCTGACATAAGGAAGTGAGATACTGCTAAAATAAAAATATGGAAGTAATAGTGGAATCAGGGGAGGCAAAAATTAGATCAATTTTTCAAATAGCTCCAGTGAGAAATCTGAACTTTAGATCATTAATAAGTCTGCCTTCAAGAGATAACAGGTAAGGACTCAAAGTAGTAGAAAGTTGAAGCAACAGTGTCATTTATCTAATCAACTGATGACCTAGGTAAGGTGATTTTCAGTGGCACAATTGACTGTGGCACAATTCTTTGGCTACATATAGTAAAATCTAAAAAAAAAAATAATAATAAAAAAGGAGAAAAAAATTAAAAACAAATTACCAGGGACTTGATGGTTTTGAAAACTGGAGCCTCTCCAGAAATATCTGCTGAGCTAAGATCAAATCCAAGGCACTGTCAGGAAAATATGTCAAGAGGGAAAGCAAAAAATTTGGATTTAAAATCTTGTAAGACCCAGAACTCTAAGAGATGATGCCTCAGAGTGAACAAAGGCTCTGCATGACACTCCTCTCACCCACAGAAATGATTATTTTAGGGTGGGGAGAGCTCAGTGGCATAGCACTTGCTTGGCAAGTGCAAGGTCTTGAGTTTGATTCCAGCTACAGAAGGTAAAACAAAATGAAACAACCCTAGGAATAAAATTATTGCTTCAAGTGCTAATTTGTTATCCAGCAATAAATATACAAATGCTAAAACCAAATATACATCTTTTTTTTTTTTTTTTTCCTGGTAAAGAACAACCCCCCCACACCTGTTGGCTCTGGTACTGAACTCAGGTCCTTCACATTGTGCTGAATGTCCAGCCATTCTAGCTGGGTTCAAATTTGTGACCCTCCTGCCTTAAGCCTCTCAAGAGTGACAAAATTACAGGCATGTGGTATCAGACCCAGCATGAAGAATCCCTTACTAATAAAAAAGGAAAATTTTAAAAATTAAAAAAAATTACATTCTGAAAATACAAGACTGTGAATGGAAGGCTAAATAAATGCTGACTTTTTAATGATTTGTAAGACAACTGCTATACCACTTTCACCCTTGCCAAATGGTAGATATATAGCACACATGTTGTTTAATGTTCTCACAGATTTGAGTATAATATATATCCAGTGGTTCAGCTTCCACACTGCACATTCACTAGCTCTGATCACAAAGACCACAAAAAAAAAAAAAAAAAAAGTATACAGCTGGGTATGGTAGCATAGAACAATAGTTCCAGTATACTTGGGAGGCTGAGGCAGGAAGATCATCAGTTGAGCTCACCGTGAGCTACACAATGAGACTTAGAACAGCCTGAGCTACATGGTAAAACCCTTTTACAAAAAAGAACTGGAGCTGGTGAGACAGCTCAGTGATCTAAAGTGCCTGCTTAGGCAACCAGAGGGACTACAGTTCAATCCCCAGCACCACATGCTGAGCCAACCCCATCCCCAGGGCAGACTCAGCCAGCCATAACATAAATAAATAGACAGACAGACAAAGCTTTTTAAACCCGGAGAAGGCTGCTGAGATAGCTCAGCAGATTAAAGCGCCTGCTTAGCCAAGTTTAGGCAAGTGCAGGGACCACAGCACCACATACAGTGCCTGCCCCACCCCCTAGGGTGGGTTGAGCTGGCCACAAAAAAAAAACTGGAGTAAGATTTTTCTGTTGGTACTGCATATTATAGTTTATTTTTCTTATCAGTATTGCCTACACAATAAAATTTATATATTAGTTACTATAAGGAATAGAAATTACATACAATATACAAGCAAGTACATGTAGGTTTTATGCAAACACTACACTATTACACTATGGATTTTAGCATTTGAAGAGGGCCCGATATCAATCCCTAAGGATACTAAGGGATCAGTGTATGAGAAAACTGAGAGTGCAGAGTTCTGAAAATGACAATTCATAGTGACAGTGAAAGTCAGAATAACAACTTAAACGTCCTTCACACTGACAGTGAAACCTACACTTGTACTCTGCTACTGTATCACGGGGTCAGCACATTGTCTCTGCAATGCTGACAATGCTAAGTATTTTCACCTCTGCAGGACAAGAGTCTCTCACAACTAAACTCTGCTGTACATGTCCCAGTAAAATTTTATTACCAAAACAAGACCATAGTGTGGATATGATCCAGTTGTTGGACTCATGTCAGCTCACCACAATAGATATACAAGTAAGTGGTAATATATCTGGACACAGAGTTACTTTATATCCTCCTCCATGCAAACATTCAGAAAGTCTTTCTCAAGTGTCTAGAAAATATTTCTCTACAAATCTTGATAACTTACTATGAAAATGGTATGTTCAAAATGGGTTAAAAAAATAAGTTAGCGGGCAATTTTCCTAGCTTAATTCCAAGTGCTGTTTAATGCTCAAGCAATAATCTTTTGGGAGGATAATTATGAATTATAATAGTATCACACAAGGAGGAGCTGATGATGACGATAGCATGGTACTAGCAAAGTAACAGACCCGAGGATCAACAGAACAGATTAGAAAATGCAGAATAACCCTAAACACACTCAGATACCTTATCTTTGACAAAGGAGCCCAAAACTTTCAAACTTTCACTGCAAGATAGTCCTTTTCAAGAAATTTCTCTGGAAAAGCTGGGATTCTACATAACAAAAGGCTAAAACTAGACCCTATGTCTCACCATGCATTAAACTAAAACTGATATTGGTCAAAGATCTAAATATTAAAAAAGAAACACTAGGAGCTGGGGAGATAGCTCCGTGGCACAAGTGCCTGCCTGGCCAAGTGCAAGGTCGTGAGTTCAAACCCCAGTCCCGCCAAAAAAAAAAAAAAAAAAAGAAAGAAACACTATGCTGGAAGATAGAATAGGTAGAATCTAGGGCCTGCCAAATAGCGCAGAGGATTAAACTGCCAGCAAGCAGGGGCAGGGACTTCAATCCCCAGGCCTGCCAATGCCAGCCCTGCCCACGTGGCATGCTGAAACAAACATTAAGACTTGATGTGGTGGCACATGCCTGGAATCCCAGCTCTTGGAAAACTGTAAACAGGTGGATCATCATGAGTCTGGTCTAGTAGTGATATCCTAAACACCCACCCTTTAGGCTCTTCCCTAAAAGATACAAAAAAAAAAAAAAAAAAAAAAAAGTGTCCCAGCATTCAGGAGGCTGAGGCAGGAGGATCAGTGAGAGTTCGAGACCAGCCTGGGCTACAAAACTGAGCTCAAGGCCAGCCTGAACTGTACAGCAAGACCCTGTCTCAAAAAGACAAAAAAAAAAAAAAGGTGTAATCATTGAAGATACTGGTGTAGACAAAGACTTTATGAACAAAACTTCAATCTCATAGGAGCTATCACAAAGGATCAATAACTATGATCTGATCTTATTACAAAGCCTTTTGCACAGCGAAAGAAAACACCAAGATGAAGAGACAACCCACAGTGTGAATACTCCTTAGAAAAGAGTATCGGGGCTGGGGAGATAGCTCTGTGGCACAAGTGCCTACCTGACAAGTGTAAGGTTGTGAGTTTGAATCCTGGTCCCACAAAAAAAAAATAATAATAATAATATCTAAACAACTAAAAAAAAAAAAAAAAAAATCAGACCCTTCCCCAAAACTTAAAGGCCCAATCCAAAAGTGGGCACCTACAATGAACAGATAATTCTCAGATGAAGAAGTAGAAAAAGAAAGTAAACATATGAAAAAAAAAGTTCCTTGTCATTGGTCATTTGAGAGATGCAAATTAAAAGATTCCATCTTACCACAGAAAGAATGACAATTATCAAGAACTCAACCAAGGGGCTGGGGAGATAGCTCCGAGGCACAAGTGCCTGCTGGGCAAGTGCAAGGTCGTGAGTTCGAACCCTGGTCCCACAAAAAAAAAAAAAAAAAAAGAACTCAACCAATAACAAATGCTGGAGGGGTTGTGGGGAAAAAGTAACCCTCTTCCACTGTTGGTAGGAGTGTACACTGGGACAACCACTAGGGAATTCAGTGTAGAGATTCCTCAAAAACATAAAACCTGGAGGTTGCGTTTGATCCAGGTGTTTCCCTTATTGGTTTCACCTTAAAAGAATTAAAAGCATCAGGGCCACTGAGATAGCTCAGTGGCTTACATGCATGCTTAGACTGAACCCAGGTCCCACAAGCCGTGCAGGCCCCAGCTCCAAGAGTGCTGAGCCAGCAATGGAGTCTAGGCATGGTAGTGCATGCTGTAATTCCAGTGATCCCACAAGAGGATCACTACGAGTCTGAGCTGGATAGTGAGACCCTGTACTAAATACATTTTTAAAAAAAGAATTAAAAGGATCAAATACATACAGTTTGTAACAGATAAATCTTGGAAACACCCAACCTGCATATTAATGGATAGTTTTTTTGTTTTTTGTCTTTTTGAGATAGGGCCTCGCTATGTAGTTCAGGCTGGCCTTGAGCTCACTTTCATAGCCCAGGCTGGTCTCAAACTTGCACTGATCTTTCTGCCTCAGCCTCCCAAGTGCTGGGATTACAGGCGTGCGCCACCACACCCGGCTTAAAGATGTTATTTTTTAATATGATGGATTACTACTATGCCATAATGAATAAGCTTGAGCCATTTCTAGCTACATGGGTGCACTTTGACGCCATATTCTAAAGTGAAATAAACCAGACACATATTTATATATCATACTACAAAGAAATAAATTAATTCATATGTAAAACTGCTTCTCTGGTGTGAGAAGGCAAAAGTGTAAGTATCAAAATGTACAACAGGGCTGATCTAATAGCTCAGTGGATTAAAGTGCTTACAAGCAGGTGCAAGAGGTTGGGGATTGAACCCCTGGGCCTGCCCCGCTGGGACAGCCTTTAGGGTGCAATGAGATAGCAACTGACACTGAGCACGGTCATGCACTCCTGCAATCCTAGCTCTGGGTAGGCTGTAAAGAGGTGGATCACTACCAGTCTGATCTAGAAGTGATACCCTGAATATCCTGTAGACCCTTCCCTGAAAAATACAAAAAACACAAACAAACAAAACAAAACAAAACAAAACAAACCCCACACATTTGGGAAAGCCAAAGAAAGTTTGAGCCCAGACAAGGCGACTTTGAGACCTAGACCCTGTCTGACAATGAAAAGAAAAAATGACTTTTAAGAAGAGCTGAGAAGCCGGGCGTGGTGGCTCACCCCTGTAATCCCAGCACTTGGGAGGCTGAGGCAGGAGGATTGGTGGTTCGAGACCAGCCTGGGCTACAAAAGTGAGCTCAAGGCCAGCCTCAACTCCATAGTGAGACCCTGTCTCAAAAAGACAAAAAAAAAAAAAAAAAAAAGAGCTGAGAGGGGCCCGGCAGGATGGCTCAGTGGTCTAAAGTGCCTGCTTAGGAAAGCTTAGGCGGCTGCAGGGACCACAGTTCTATCGCCAGCACCACATGTTGCCAGCCCTGCCCTCAGGGCAGGCTGGGCTGGCCATAAAAATAAATGAATAAACAAACAAACTTTCTGAAACAAGAAAAAATAAAATAAAATAAAATAAAATAAAATAAAATAAAAGAGCAGAGAATGAAGTTCTACATGAAAGTCCAAGTTCAATTCTAGATACTGCAGAACAAAATTAAACTAAATACCCTTTCAAAAAAGGAGGAATGGGGCTGGGGAGATAGCTCCACGTGGCGCAACTGCCTACCTGGCAAGTGCAAAGCCATGAGTTCAAACACCAGTCCCATCAAAAAAACAAAACAAAACAAAAAACAGGAGGAACAACCAGTTAGACTAGTAGCCATTATTAATGTTTTCCCACATTAATTAGTTAGAAATTGACAGTACTAAAGTTAGATTAGTAAATGATAGTAAATATAAAACAATCTCAAACTTCTTAAATGCTAAGCATCTAATTTTTTTTTTTTTTTTTTGTCTTTTTGTGACAGGGTCACGTTATGCAGTTCAGGCTGGCCTTGAGCTCACTTTTGGAGCCCAGGCTGGTCTTGAACTCGCACCGATCCGCCTGCTTCAGCCTCCCAAGTGCTGGGATTACAGGGGTGAGCCACCACGCCCGGCTTCGCATCTAAATTTTTTTTAAGCATCTAAATTCTTAATTTTATTTTATTTTTCGTGTTTCAGAACTTTTGTTTGTGGGCCCGGTGGGATGGCTCAGTGGTCTAAAGCGCCTGCTTGGGAAAGCTTGGGAAAGCTTGGGCAAGCTTGGGCGGCTTCAGGGACCGCGGTTCAATCCCTGGCACCTCATGCTGCACCAGCCCTGCCCTCAGGGCAGGCTGAGCCAGCCATAAAAATGAGTAAATAAACAAATAAAGGTTCTGAAACAAGAAAATAAATAAATAAATAAATAAATAAATAAATAAATAGAATAATTTTAAAAAAGAACTTTTGTTTATTTATTTATTTATTTTTATGGCGGGCTCAGCCTACCCTGAAGGCAGGGCTGGCACAGCATGTGGTGCCGGGGATCGAACTGCGGTCCCTGAAGCCACTCAAGCTTTCCTAGGTAGGCGCTTTAGACCACTGAGCCATCCTGCCAGGCCCAAGCAACTAAATTCTTGATAAATCTTGCTTTTTAAATATAATAAGCAAATAAGCCTGGTGTGGTGGTGCATGCCTGTAATCCTAGAACTTGGGAGGCTGAGGGAAGATCAGTTTGAGTTCAAGACCAGCCTGGGCTACAAAAGTAATCTCAAGGCCAGCTTGAACTATATAGCAAGACCTGTCTCAAAAAAAAAAAAAAAAAAAAAGATCAAAATAGAAAAGAAAAAAAAAATTATATATAATAAGCAATATTTATCTGTTGCTTAGACAAATTCACAAAATATCCATCATTTAGCAAATTTGTGTAGCATCTTCCCAAAGATGCTCGATTAAAATCCTCAGAAAGAATGGTATTACCAAGCACCACAAATATATAAAAAAGGCAACCCTTCTGTCTCTGGAGCCATTCCTAGCCTCCATTCCTCTTTCCATTTTCCATAATGTTTCCTACCCTTAACCTCTGCTGTTCCTTAGAATTTATTCTTTGACTTTAGGGGACACAGAACTTGGTGTACTCAGTCAGCATCTAACCTTTTCCTTGTTATCAGTTTCACTAATATTTAAAACAAACTGGGCTGGGGCTGGGGAGATAGCTCCAAGGCACAAGTGCCTGCTGGACAAGTGCAAGGTCGTGAGTTCGAACCCTGGTCCCACAAAAAAAAAAAAAAAAAACTGGGCTGTCCTGATAGTTCAGTGGACTAAAGTACCTGCTTCAGCAGAATGCAGTGGCCAGGGTTCTATCCCTGGCATGCCAGCCCCACCCCCAGGTTACACTGAGACAGTGATTGAGACTGGGTGCACAGCTATAATGCCAGCCATTAGGAAGCTGAAAACAGAAGAATCACTACAAGTCTGAGGTATATAGTGAGACCCTGTAGACCCTGTCCTAAATACAGGAAAAGCAAATTATGTAAACATACTTAAAATGAATTGTGGTTTTATATGGGCAATAAAATAAAAAAACAGCCAAAAATTGTAAGGAATTGTTGAATGCTATACCTGTATCAGCTTCATGTTCTTTATTCTCATCAGTAAGGGGGTTGTCATGAAGCTTCAAATAGATCTCGATAGCAATTCTTGCTGCCTTGAAGTAAAATGGATGCTGTCGAAGTACATCTTCTAGTTTTAATAAGTCCACATATGATCTAAGGGTAATCTTCCTCATACAGTATGTATGAAAGTCAAACTGGTCATCAGTGATTTCTATAAAATGCTAACAAAATTCTTTTTATTATTATACTGAAATATACAGCAATGTCTAAGAAAGCTATAAAATCAAACCCTTGGAATTACTTTTCCAATACAAAAAGTTAGTACAACAAAATATTATAATCATTCAATACAAACAATTTGCATATCAAATATAATTGGCATACCCAAAGGACAGGACATAAAGTAGGCATTAAGAAAATCACTCAATAAAAGTGAAGCACAAGCACCATACACATGCACGCATGCACATTCTCATACTCACACACAGGCTCTTACACACACACATACTCTCCACCCTTAACCATACGTAAGTAAGGCTATTCTGACAAGTCAACTCTAAGTGATTAGCAAAGAAAATAGGCCAATACATAAGATTCACATTACACACTTAGTTTATTCAGAGCCTTTTGTAAATGATTATTATATACAGATTTCACTTTTTTGAGACTATCCATCTAAACCCTATACAGTTTCAGACTGTGTGTGCAAAAGAAATCAGAAACTTCCACATTTCAATCAAACATTGATTTTCTACACTTAATGGTATTACAAATGTAAACTTAATTATAAAAACTATGCTCATCTGAGAAAAACAAAAAAAGGAAAGTCTATTTGAAGGGATAAAAGTGAATCTGAAGAGAAAAATAAAGATTTTTATCAGATAATGAGACTGAACTGTAATCTACAGAAACAATGTGAGAAGTTTCCTGGCTTGGATCTTGTAATAATACGTAGCATCACTAGGCACTCTCACAGGAGGCAAATGAAGCATTGACTAGCATTTATGTACAACTGTAAAAGAAGTAGCAATGCCCAAGAAAAGTTTAAAAAGTCACTAAAAACTTAAGTAAGATATAAAATTGCTGTAAAATTTTTGAAAAAAATTGTTACAGGACTAAAAGTACTATGCTAAAAACACGTATTTCCATTATAAAATTTTAAAAAGTTTATTTTAATAATTGCCTGATTTATGAAGATGAAAAATACAGGATTTTCCCTAACCTTCAGTAATAAAATATGAAAAATTGTTATGTAGAAGGTACTTACTCTCTCAATTTCATGACATTTCTTAAGTGCTTCACCAAATTTATTCATTGTTTTATATGCTTGGGCACATTCTGTCTGGAACCACATGCACTGCATTTCATTCAAATTCTCTACTGCTGATGTTCCTTCCTACACAAAAGTCACATATTTAAGTCAGTTTCTTACCAAATATACCATTCTGTCAGAAACTTAAGAAAACCAACAGATACGAATTCTTCTGAATATTCTAAGGGCTTTTAAATCATTTCTACAGTGTAAATAAAACTATACTTAAGATCTAATATTGGCCTTATTTTTCAACAGTTTATTTTCCCCCTCTTTTTATTACTTTTAATAAGAAATAACAATGTGACAATTTCAAAACACGTTAGTAGTACATTCTCAATATTTGATACAATGCATATTGTTGTTCTCCTAGTAGTTCTACAGAGCACAGGGTGTAGATGTGGTAATTCTTCTAATCATTATTGGTACAAAAAATTTCCTCTTGGGGCTGGGGAGATAGCTCTGTAGCACAAGTGCCTGCCTGGCAAGTGCAAGGTCATGAGTTTGAACTCTGGTCTCGCAAAAAAAAAAAAAAAAAATTCTTCTTATTAAACTAAGAGAAAGTAGTTATATATTCTTTTCCTGAATTACTGTTATGGATAAATATAATGCTAGAGGGGCTGGGGAGACATCTCCATGGCACAAGTGCCTGCCTGGCAAGTGCAGGGTCGTGAGTTTGAACCCCAGTTCCACAAAAACAAAAAAATAATAAAATTAAACAAAAAAAAATTTTTTTTAATCTTTTTTTTTTTTTTTTGGTCTTTTTTGAGACAGGGTCTCACTATGCTGTTCAGGCTGGCTTTGAACGCACTTTTGTAGCCCAGGCTGGTCTTGAACTCACATTGATCCTCCTGCCTCAGCCTCCCAAGTGCTGGGATTACAGGCGTGTGCCACCACGCCCGGCTTAAAAAAATCACTTTTCATAGTAAGTGGTAGTTAAGTAAAATAAAAATTATCTTTATAACACTAAAGTAATAAAGATTTTTTCAAATGATTAAACAAAAGGTATAAATTAATTGGTCAGTAAGAATAACATAAGAAAAAGAATACCAGTGGCTGTGCACAGTGGCACATACCTGCTATCCCAGCACTTGGAAGGCTGAGATAGGAAGATCACTATAAATTCAAGGCCAACTTAGGCTACAATAGAGAGCTCAAGGCCAGCCTGAACTACATGGTAAGACTCTATCTAAAAAAAGGCAAACTAAGTAAATAAAAATTTCAAAGTCTAAGCTATTCTATTACTACACTGAAAAGAAATTTGAAAAAGACCAAGGTGTGCCATACAACTGTAATTCCATCACCTGGGAGGCTGAGGCTGAGGACTCCCTGGAGTTCAAGGTCAGCCTGAACTTGGTGAGATCTTATCCAGAGACACAAGACACAGAAACAGAGACACACACAAAGAGAGATAGAAAGAGACCAACCAACCAAGATACAAGTATAAATTGGCTATGTCTTATTTATTCATTAAGTAAGAACACTAGTTATTAACAAACCCTTGTAAACTTTGAGCACATTTCTTCAGCTTCTTTGATCAGATTGGCTTTTAGCATGTACTTTGCACACTTGGAGTTGATAAATCTGTCAGCTGTGTCCAAAGCCTGGGCTTCATCCATCCACCTTGCAGCTTCTTTAATATTCCCAGCATGCTTATAAAGTACAAAAGCAAAGCAACCAGTAAGTATGCTAATTTTACTGGACAGGTCATATTTCCCCATTGATAATTAAAATAAATGAAAGGAAAGGTATTAGAATTTGAAGATGCTAATCCATGTGAAAATACACATTTCTTTAAATTCTTACACCTTCCTTGCCACGTAAAATGTAGGCTCTTAATAAACATGTGCTTTAATATTATATCTTCATTGTGTATAGAAGCCCTAGCCACAGCAAATACTCAAAAGCACTGTCAAATTAAAGAATAAATGACAACATAAGCCTTTAGTGAGACCAACATAATTCAATGTATGTCAAGTGATGGCTACTTTGTGCTCCAAAGGATCCTGGAAACATTAGTGATTAGGACCATTTAATGGACAGTTCATGATACTCATTCAAATTCATCTAGGCAGTAACAAAACCACAAATGTGATGAGCAAAACCTGGCTTTTGGGGGAGGGGGGCAGCTACTAGAGATTGAACTCAGAATGTTGTGCTTGCCAGGCAGGCACTTATATTATTGAGCCATCTCCCCAGTCCTAAAACCTGGCTTTAAAAAGTACTAGTGATGTAGCTTAGTGGCAGAGCACTTGCTCAGTACGCTTGAGGCAAAAAATCCTCAATCCTAGCTGGGCATGGTGGCTCATGTCTGTAATCCCAACACTTGGGAGGCTGAGGCAGCAGGATCGTTGTGAGTTCGAGACCAGCCTGGGCTACAAAAGTGAGCTCAAAGCCAGCCTGAACTGCACAGTGAGACCCTGTCTCAAAAATTTAAAAAAAAAAAAAAAATATCCTCAATCCTGAGCAACACACTACCACAAAAACACAATTTAAAAATGCTTAAATTAATAATTTTCTGGCTAAACAAAGCATTGCTTTACACTTCTCAACAACAGCTTTGATTACTAAATTTTGTTTGCAACAAGATAGAAAAGAGCCACTTTTAAGATGATGCCAGAATTGTAACTGGAGTCTCAAGCAGAACCCAGGAACTAAAAAATCAAAAGACATATAATCACAAGTAGAAGGCATAACAAAATCTTTCACAGTTTCACTTCATCAGATACTGGTATGTGTTAATTATCAATCAAAACATACACTTTACAGCATATAACTTCTCTTGAACTACGATATACTTACCCAAAAAGACTAACCAGATGTATGATAACATGCATGAATAGCCTTATGTATGTGTAGATATAATATAGATTAAATATACACAGCATTATTAGAAGACATGCATCTAAAAAACTACACTTTCTATTTCATGTTTCCTTGTACCACACATGTGACTGTTGTTATAACATCTAGAATCCATGAAATATAAAAAAATTATGATACACAGAATTACCTTGGGGGAGATTTTACCTTATAGATTTTAGCTTTGACCAGAAAGAGTTCTATCAACGTAGGTGTACTTTCAATAGCAGTATTTATGTATTCCAAAGCAATAGATGGCTGACCAATTTTGTCATAATGCTGTGCCAAGTAGTACTGGACCCAAAGTAATGTGGTTGGTGGTTCCTCCTTTCCATCATCTTTAAAAAGCAGGGGATAAAGGACAGAGGGAAAAGAAATCAAGACTAGGTATTACATATATTAAGTGTACACCCTTCAAAATGGCCCCTCTATGAGGAAACTGGATTAAAAGTTCTTTATGACCCATCTTTCAAAAAGCAAATAGGGGGCCTGGCAGGATGGCTCAGTGGTCTAAAGCGCCTGCTTAGGAAAGCTTGGGCGGCTGCAAGGACCGTGGTTTGATCCCTGGCACCACATGCTGCGCCAGCCCTGCCCTCAGGGCAGGCTGAGCCGCCCATAAAAATAAATAAATAAACAAACAAAAGTTCTGAAACAAGAAAAAATTAAAAGATTAAAAAAAAAAAAATGTAATGCCAAAGGAAGCAGGGAGGTTATTTTGTTTTGTTTTTTTTTTTTTTGTGGGACCAGGGTTCGAACTCACGACCTTGCACTTGCCCAGCAGGCACTTGTGCCTCGGAGCTATCTCCCCAGCCCCTAGGGAGGTTATTTTGATGACAATCTTAACAGATTTTAATATTATATTAAATATTCAAAGATAAATTATTTAGCTTTAATAAAAACTATACTCCGCCAGCCAGACAGCTCAGTGGATTAAAGTGCCTGCTTACGCAGAGCACAGGACCAGGGTTGACTCCCTAGCCTGCCATGCCAGTGCTGCCCTCTAGGCCTGCTGAGACAGCAATTCAGATTGGGCATGGTGGTGCATTCCTGTAATCCCAGTGATTGGGAGACTGAAAACAGGAGAATCACTATGAGTCTGATCTACATAGCGAGACCCTGTAGACTCTGTACTAGAATACATTAAAGAAAAAAAAACTACACCCCAAAAAGAGATGACAGAAAAAACTTACTCTTTATGATTTAATATACTCCAAAGAAAATGTTTAAGTTAAAAATATAGTCCATACATTAAAAAAATCTTAATATAAATTTCTACATTCTGTGAACAGTTACTTGCTTTCAAAGAAAGTAATATATTCTTTTTTTTTTTTTTTTTTTTTTGCCTTGTAAAAGATGGCTCAGTGGACAAATAATAGGAGTTGAACTCACCAACTCCAGATCTAACAGATCTGCAACAAAAGTGCTGCATATTCTTGGGCATGTCATTGAATCACTTCCACATTTGTAAAATATGTAGGAAAATGCTGATAACCAAAGGAACATCGTGTTGATTAACCAATGAAACCATTGTGACACCTTCTATAAAGTACTATCAAAGTTAATCTTAGACCTTGACATAAGGAATAACTTAATAGGCATGTATGCCCTGGGTTCTACCATATTGGGCTTTGCCGCTATGGAAACCAGAGATCCTGAAAAACAATTGAGTCCAGAATGTCACTGGCCAGTGTACAAGATAAACCTAAACAGCTATCAAATACAGCCATGGTATGTAGATGATAGAGACATGTGAGATTTAAAATATAGTTCATTTTTTTCCAGTACCAGGGATTGAACTAAGGACCTTGCGCTTGCCAGGCAAGTGCTTATTCTACTGAGCTATCTCCCTAGCCCTAAAATATAAACTTAAAATTAATAAGCTCATAGTATCTTTAAAAATTTATTTGACATCTTTGAAAAATAAACCTTCAAAGATGAATCAATTGATTTCTTTGAAAATGGAAATGATTCTTTTGAAAACTTAAAAAAAAAGGGAAGAGAAAGAATCAGGAAAATGTTCTTTATCAGACTTATTGTATGTAAGTGGAAATACTGGATAAGTAAGTAACAGATGAAATAAAAATTGCCATTTAAGATGTTAACAGCATGCCTATTGTTAGAACACACCACCTATAATATAATCTTGCTCATCATCCTTACATTGAAAAAAACAAAACAACAAACCAGGTGTGGTAGTCCACACATGAAATCTCAGCACTTGGGAGGCTGGGGCAGAAAGACCACTTTGAATTCAAGGCCAGACAGAACTACATAGTGAGATCCTGTCTCAAGGAGCAAAGCAACCAAATGGAATCTCATAAAGCGTCCAGCTGGATCTATTAGAAGATTCAGAAATATTTTCACTATTATTCCTTTTTGGAATAATGTCTTATTTTGTAGTCCAGCCTGGCCCTGAACTCATTATATAGCCCAGAATGACCTCAAACAAGTGATTATCCTGGTTTACCCTCCCAAGGGCTAGTATTATAGGTATATACTACCATAATATTTCTGGCAAAAGAAATGTTTTACACCTATCTGTCTAATACAGCAGGAACTGGCTATTGCACTGTGACTGAGTAGCTCAATTTTTATTGCTTAATTTTTAAAAGTGTAAATCAGCTACTGAGGTTAATGGTATAACCTCAAGATACAGGCTATACCAACTCCACATCCAGCTACCATCTTATAAAAAATTTAGAGGACAGCAGCTGGGGAGATAGCTCAGTATAATAAGTACTTGCCTGGCAAGCGCAAGGTCCTGAGTTCAATTCCCAGTACCGCTGAAAAAAACAAATAAAAAGTGCAGAGGACAGAGCATAATGTTTTAACATGAGTACATTCAGCAAAATCTAGACAAAGTAAACAAGACTTGAAATAATCTGAAAAGAGAAACTACTAAAGGAACTTATGAGACAACCAAACTCAAAGCATAACAAACTTATTTTGTTTGTTTTTTTGTCTTTCTGAGACAGAGTCTGGCTATGAAGTTCAGGCTGGCCTTGAGGTCACTTTTGTAGCACAAGCTGGTCTCGAACTTGCACTGATACCTCCTGCCTCAGCCTCCCAAGTGCTGGGATTATAGGCGTGCACCACCACACCTGGCTAACCAACTTATTGCATTTATTTATTTGTATATTTTGGGTCTTTTTGAGACAGGGTCTCGCTATGCAGTTCCGGCTGGCCTTGAGCTCACTTTGGTAGCCCAGGCTGGTCTCGAACTTGCACCGATCCTCCTGCCTCAGCCTCCCCAGTGTTGGGATTACAGGCGTGCGCTACCACGCCCAGCTGAACCAACTTATTTTAAACTGTCATTCAAACTTAAAAAAAAAAAAAGTGTGCATATATATATATATATATATATATATATATATATATATATATATATATATATAGAGAGAGAGAGAGAGAGAGAGAGAGAGAGACTTTTTTTTTGCGGAACTGGGGATCAAACTCAGGCCTTGCCAGGCAGACACTTGTACCTCTAAGCTATCTCCCTGACCCCCTCTTTAATATGTATTTCTTAACAGAGAAACTACTAATTTTCAAGTGTGATGATGGTATTCCAATTATGTTTTAACTTAACATCCTTATCTTTGGACAATACTGAAATGTTCATGACTTAATTCATGTGATGTCTGGAATCTGCTTTATAGTACAGGTATCCAGGTAAGTAAGTAAAGACTATAGAAACATTCAGACATGATTCGAAAACTACTAAAGCTAAATGATAAATGGAAGGTCATTCATTACATTATCACATCTAGTCTTACAGATGTTAAGTTTTACATGAAGTTCTCCCCCCAAAACTAATGTGATTGTCTTCAAATCAAGTATCAATACACAATGTGCAATAATGAATTTCTATCCTAATGGGAAAAAATTTAAATGCATTACATATACTATCTAAATAATATTAGCCTTTTAGTTAAGAATTTCAAAATGTATAGAAATTTTCAAGATTTTTTTTAAAAACATAATTTTAACACTTACCATTGGGGTTAAATAAACGGCAGCTTTTCAGAGAAGTTTCATAACCTACTACTAATTCTTCTATGATTGCCACCTAGGATACAAACACACAAGCACACTTTAACAGAAAAAATATGCAGTTACTACTGTGTAAAATGTCTTATTCATTATTAAAAGACTCACTAAGCACTCCAACACACACATACTTCTTTATAAATTGCTTTGACCTCTGGGCAAAAATTTGACAATGCCTTTTTTTGAGCTATGCATTAAGATATATATTTAAAAGCTCACTGTAGGGCCAGCCAGATGGCTCAATGAACTAAAGTGCCTGCTTAGGCAGAGCACAGTGGCCAGATTCAATCCCCAGTGTGCTGTGCCAGCCCCAATCCTGGGGCACGCTGAGATGGCAATTGAGACTGGGTGTGATGAAAACAGCTTGGGAGGCTGAAAACAGAAGAATCACTACCAGTTCATCGATCTACATAAGACACTGTAGACCCTATACCAAATACATCAGGAAAAAAAAAAAAAGCTCCCTGGCAATAAAAATTTATTTTATGTTTTTATTTCATTTCATTTCATTTATTTATTTATTTCCCCCCCTTGTTTCAGAACTTTTACTTATTTTTATGGGCGGCTCAGCCTGCCCTGAGGGCAGGGCTGGCGCAGCATGTGGTACCAGGAATCGAACCATGGTCCCTGCAGCCCCCCAAGCTTTCCTAAACAGACGCTTTTAGACCACTAACCCATCCTGCCAGGCCCCCCCACAATTTTTTTTTGGGGGGGGCTTTTGAGACAGGGTCTCACTATGCAGTTCAAGCTGGCCTTGAGCTCACTTTTATAGCCCAGGCTGATCTCGAACTCGCACCGATTCTCCTGCCTCAGCCTCCCAAGTGCTGGGATTACAGGTGTGAGCCACCATACCCGGCAAAATTTTATTTTTTAATAAAGATTTTAAAAATTAAATAAAGCTCACTGGGAGGTTCCTTTTCCCCACTAGAAATAATGTATCAGAAATCAGGAGAGGGTTAAACATAGGCAATGTTGTAGATGATTTATATTTTGATTCATCTTTTTAAAAATTCATTAATTTATTTATTTATTTTGTCTTTTTGAGACAGGGTCTCGCTATCCAGTTCAGGCTGGCCTTGAGCGCACTTTTATAGTCTAGGCTGGTCTCAAACTCACATCAATCCTCCTGCCTCAGCCTCCTAAGTGCTGGGATTACAGGCGTGTGCTACCACACCCAGCTCTAATTCATCTTTTATATCATATCATATAAATACTACCCATATTTAATGTTGACTTTTTATTATTGTTGTAATGTTCACTTTTTAAAAAGCCAGACTTAAATGTTATGTAAATTTTTTTTTTCTACAAATAGAAATAACCCTAAATCCAGAAGAAATCAGTAGAAAAGCCAAAAATGTAGAATAATGACCTGTCTGAGGACTAGGAGAAAGGGTTTTTCCTGAATCTTCATTATACCACCTTACCCAGGGATTCAAGAGAGAACAGGGCTGGCAAGATAGCACAGTGGCATCAGTGCCTGCCTGGCAAATGCAAAGTCCCAGAGTTTGATCCCCAGCACCATAGAAACAAGAGTAAGTGAGACTAAAAATTTAATTTATTAATCCCCCTGCTTAAGCTTAGTGCAATGACAAATGTTGATACTCAGGAGGCTGAGAGAGTAGGATTGCTTAAGCCAAGGAGTCTGACCTCAGTCTGAGTAATCCAATGCTGAAAACCTCCATCTCAAAAACAAACAAAAAAAACAGACCAATAAATAAAATAAATTCTCATTTGGTTAATCTAGCTTTACAGATTTCTATTAGTACAGACATTCTTGCCAGGGAGATAGTTCAGCAGCTTAAGTGCTTACCCACAGAACAAAAGGCCCTGAATTCAATCTCTGGTACAAAAAAAGTCTTTAAGTTCTCTTAAGTGACCTCACTTAACCAACTCAACAAATCAACAGACTTCCAAGTAAACTGTGAAGTCTGAAGGGTCATAGGCAGTTTATTCTAGAGTTCCTGTGCTGTCTTCCAATAAGGTAGCTACATACCTACTATATTTCAATTCCATCCTCCCGACCCTATTTTATTAAGTTGCATTTATTATCAATGGCACAAGTATTATAATAGCAGAATTCATTTTCATAGTATACAAACTTAAGATATTGGAAGAGAGCTATTTTCTTTTTTTTTTTTTTGGTGGGACCAGGGTTCGAACTCACGACCTTGCACTTGCCCAGCAGGCACTTGTGCCTCGGAGCTATCTCCCCAGCCCCGAGAGCTATTTTCATAGGTCAAACAACATGGAAAAAAATACAAAGATAAATTCAAAAGTTTAAACCAAAATTAAGTGTTAGAAAAGTAGAAATAGTGTAACAAGTAGAAATTTACACAGACACCAGGGTTCGAACCAGTTGTGCATGATGCACCCACACCCCCGTGCACAAGCTGCATAGTGAAACCCTATACAAACATATAAAAATGTATTTGTTTGTTTATTTATTTATTGTGGTACCAGGGATTGAACTCAGGACCTTGCATTAGCCAGGCAGGTGCTTATTCTACTGAACTATTTCCCTGGCCCCAAAAATACAAAAATAAAAATAATTTTTTAAAAAAAATTTAGCATTCTATACTAAAAACTGCTTCACAAGCACCAAACTATCACTCTTTCAAAACTCGAAATAAGAAGTTATTTATATGAGTGAAGAGAGACATCAATAAAACCCATACAACCTGGGATTCTCAAGACTGACCAATATACACTGTATATTAGACATGTTTAATTTGTTTCATCTTTCTGAATCTTCTCATTATAACTAATTTGTTTTTAGATAAATCAACATGCCTAAGTAATCCAAATTAGGATTCAAATAATCTCTAAGAAAGCATTTTCAATATTGTAGCACATACCTGAAAGAGTAAGATGACTTAGTGGGACAGAAAACAATCTTTTCTGACACAATTTTTTTCTAGCAAATAAAAAGAGAAAGCTAAAACTTAGATTATAAAATAAAATCACTTATGACTTCTCATAATGAATGAAGCAGAGAAAATGGAGGCACTGATAATTACCATTTTCTTGTACCTATACAGACTCATTGCAGTATACATGAAAACAAAGGAAGCAAACAAGGTTAAGAGCAATTACAACAAAAAGGAAGATACAGGCAGAGGAATACTTGAATTTCTTTTTTTTTTTTTTTTGTGGGACCAGGGTTTGAACTCACGACCTTGCACTTGCCCAGCAGGCACTTGTGCCTCGGAGCTATCTCCCCAGCCCCTTGAATTTCAAACTAAGAAGACAGCAGATTCACAAGACATATATTGCTGGGCACAGATAATCAACAGTCAATCATTCCAAATACTGAGCACAGAAATGGTAGCCAAAGGAAAACAATATATTTTGATTTACCTTTTCTTTATCTTTGTACAAAGACCGCAAAGTATTGAAGACTGGTGGACAACCTTTGCTGAAATTCATCCTTAGGAACTTATCCAAACATTCTTTGAACTTCTCACCTTGGAAGAAAAAAATCCTGCTGGCTTACATTTATCCACACATGTATACCTTTGCCTTAATATGTACCCCTACACCTAAAAGCCAAGAAAAGAATCTTTAAACCACAGCCCTTTCAGTCATTTGCAGACTGTGACCATTAATCATGATACAACGTGACTAGAGTAAAAAAAATCTAGCACACTTCTCAGTGTATCTTTAGATGACTGCCAACAAACTGATGGGGGTAGACACACTCCACTTGGAGGTGGCACCAACAAGATGGAACCAGAAAGGAAGAAAAACACATAGGAGGATGGTGGCCTTGAAAAGCTTCAGTTGACAAGTATCCGGCTTTGTTAGTCTTCCAATGCAGGCTCCCATTGGTGACTCTCCAGTGAACCATCAGGCTTTCGATTGGGACTGGCATTGTATCCTTGATCCCTCTGGATTTCTGTGCTTTCATCTTCTTGGGCTGACCAGCTGGTAGATCCCCTCAGGCTCTCCAGCGCTCAGGTAGCCACTGTAGATTTCTCTACTTCTTTTCCTGTGAGCTTACCTAATAAACCCCCTTACATAACTAGGAATGTATTTTCTCTTCTCTTTTAAAATTCATTCATTCATTCATTCATTTAGTAGAGGGTCTCACTACATAGCTTGGACTTGAAGTAATCCTCCTGTCTCAGCCTCACCAGAGCTGGGATTACAGATGTGTGCCACCATGGGTGTTTTGGTGGCCAGCATTGCAAATCTGGGGTCCCAAGGGGCAGCACAGTATGCAGTACCAGAGATCAAACCTGGGTCCTTGAGCTTGCCAAGAAGGCACTTAGCCTGCCAAGCTATCCCCCCAGCACCTATTGTTTCTGTTCTTCTAGAGAACCCTAACTCCCACCTAATACAGGTGGGACTGAGAGAATGGAGTAAGATTACACCTGATCATGTGGCTCAGAAGCCCTTGGAACCAATGTGCAGGAGTCTAAGAGAGGTCTGGAGATGTGTTCCAGCCAAGTCCTAGAATACAGTTTGATGAGGGATTCTGGCTATAGCTCAGAAGACTAGAATGCTGATAGAAATGTAGACATAAAGACCAGTATCATCTACTTTCAAGTGTGAATGAAGGCTATATGGAAACTGGAGTGGAGGTGATGTGTTTCATTCTGGCAAAGAATTTTCCCCTATTTTATCCATATCCTCACACTAATTAATCTGGTAGAGGACATTTTAAGGTAGTCCAATGTTTAGGCTGTCATGTGGGTATTGCTGATTCTTTTAGTCAGACTAATAGTGAAAATCAGATGCAAAAAGCAAAGCTCAACTGATGTGACCTTAGTACAGAAAGTAAGCAGTTGTGAAGATGGGCAAAAGAATGTGGTAGCTGAAAAGATCAACAGTAAAAAGAAGCCAAGTACTCTGTGTCAAGACAATAGGAAGGAACAGCCCTGCCGGCCCTGCATCCAACGGCATGCTCAGACAGCAACTGAGACTGGGTGTGGTGGTGTACCCCTGTAATTTCAGTTCTTAGTAGGCTATAAACAGATGGATCATTAGGAGTCCGACCTAGTAGTGAGACCCTAATAATACCTTATATACCTATAATACCTTATAGACCCTTCCGTAAAAATATACAAAAACAATAAGGACAACGAAGCATCTAAGAAATTAGCAAGATCTTGAAAAATTTCATTTGAGAAAAGAGCCCTTTGGGCTCCTGGCTCTAGAACAGCCCTTCAGGGATTATTTCCCTGAGATTCATTTTACCATGCCAAGCCAGCCACACACTCATAGGCTGTTGAAGTTATGTTTCAAGGAAGCCTGGCTACTGCCTTGGAGACAGATAACCCTGAAAAATGTAAGTGAAATAAATTTCTTCTGCATTAAATTATGCATATTGAATATTCTGTCCCAACAACAGGGAGTAAGGCACTTACATTTTATTATTATTATTATTATTATTATTATTATTATTATTATTATTATTATTATCTGTTTTTGCAGGACCAGGGTCCAAACCCATGACCTTGCACTTGCCAGGCAGGCACTTGTACCATGGAGCTATCTCCCCAGCCCCTGCACTTACATTTAAACACTGAGAAAGAAACTTTTGCTGGACATGGTGACACACTCCTATAATACCAGCCTCAGGAAACTGAGGTAGGAGGATCTTAGGAGTTCAAGATCAGGTGGGCTACAATGCAAGCTCAAGGCCAGCCTGAAATGAATAGTAAGACCCTGTCTCAAAAAAGACAAAAAAAAAAAAAAAAAGAGAGAGAGAGAGAGAACAAAAAAGAAAAAAACTTCAAATTCACAATGGCATTTTTATTCTTTTTTAATTATTTTCACTTACCAGATAAAAAGTTTAGTGGCAGCCTTCTTGGTACCAATCCCCTAGGATATTTAGTCCAAGCCTCCTCATATATTTTTAGCCGTTCAAACATATTAGCTGCAAGGAAAAAAAAAATATATATATACATATATATGTATATATGTATATATAAAAACATATATAAAAACTACATACTGTACATTTTTCTGAAAAATTTTTCTTGAATAATATTAAAAGATACTTTGAAACTGAAGAATATTATTGGTAACATATATTACTGCCTAAATATATCAATAATCTTTCTAGAATACTTCCTATACTTTTATATTTGGAATACCTATACCATATAAAATACTTCATTTTCTTTGAATTTCTTTCCTTTAATTCATCTCCTTCGATCTGTCAGAGCTTCTGGAATTATTTTCCTTTTTTTTTTTTTTTTGTCTTTTTGAGGCAGTCTCACTATGTATTTCAGGCTGGCCTTGAGCTCACTTTTGTAGCCCAGGCTGGTCTTGCACTGGCACCGATCCTCCTGTCTCAGCCTCCCGAGGGCTGGGATTACAGGTGTGCGCCACCAGGCCTGGCTTATTTTCTATTTCTCCATACTCATTTTATGGATTTTTGTTTACCTCCATTGTAAATGTTAAAACTTCTCTCAGTTTGATCTTCCATTTCACTCATGTTTATTCTTCTTAGCTATAACTTCTACTCAACATATTAAGATTTTTTTCAGTAAATATGCTTTTTACTTCTCCAATCCCTAGGTTAGTACTTTTATTCATATTTCACAGTTGCAATCCCCTCTATTCATTTTATAGCTCTTCAACTCTATTCTCCTTATGGCTAGTACTAAAGGTCATCATTCCATTCTGGTGTGATTATCACAGCTTGAGATACTTTGTTATACTGTAAGCTTCAGCAAGGTTTGACTGATACACAAATGGTATCCACAATGGCTCATTACCAGCTTTGAAGGAAACAAAGCTTCCAATCAGATATGTTGGCTAAGGATCCTACCTATTTCTGGCCCTGTCCTCATACAGGGACCCCCATTATGGGTGAAGATGTCATATGGGGCGACACAGTCAGTCTCTGAACCAAGTATGAATAATGGATATTTAATCCCTCTTCCCACAAAGGAATAGTAGAGTTCATTCAACTTGGCTACACTCATGTGACCCTGAGAGGCCCCATACCACTGCTGTACCTTATAAGAGGTTGTTCTCACATCTTTCTTCTAAGGAGGTAGCTCTATTTCATTTATTTATTTATTCATTCATTCATTCATTCATTCATTCATTCATTCATTTAACTTTTTTGTCTTTTTGAGACAGGGTCCCGCTATGCAGTTCAGGCTGGCCTTGAACTTATTTTTGTAGCCCAGGCTGGTCTCGAACTCTGACTGATCCTCCTGCCTCAGTCTCCCAAGTGTTAGGATTACAGGCGTGTGCCACTATGCCCAGTGGCACCTCTATTCCCCCAATTTCATAGTTTTCATACTACTGAGAGCTCATAACTTTTTCTTTAATGTTTCTGTATTATGTTCTCAACCATGTCTAACAATTTGTAATACAAGAGAGATTTCAAAATATGCCTGCTGGTCAGTGTTATATGACTGTAATCCCAGCACTCAGGAGGCTGTGGCCAGAGGCTAACTGTGATTTCAAGGTCAGTCTGTGCTTCAAAGTGAGTCCAAGGTTCGCCAGAATTGCAGTTATACCATATCTCAAGAAGACAAAAATTGGGACCTGGCAGGATGGCTCAGTGGTCTAAAGGGCCTACTTGGAAAAGCTTAGGCAGCTGCAGGGACCACAGTTCAATCCTTGGCACCACATGCTGTGCCAGTCCTGCCCTCAGGGTAGGCTGAGCCAGCCATAAAAATAAATAAATAAATAAATAAATAAATAAATAAATAAATAAATAAAAACAAAAGTTCTGAAACAAGAAAATAAAAAAGAAGACAAAAATATCCAAAAAGCAAATGCCCTAAAAGCAAAACCTCAACTTGGCATATAAAAATGGAAATAGCAATTTATTTTTTTAATCAACTTGGGGGTGAAGGGAGTACTAGGAATCAAACTCTGAACCTTGCACTTGCCAGGCCAACACATTGCTACTGAGCTATCTCTGATCTTATATTCAAATATAAGAATCCATAACAACCAGTTTCCAAGCTGTGCTTTTTCAATGAGTCAGTAAAATTACCTGGCTTCAGTGCCTTCTCTAAGCCTTTGTAATAGGCCCAGTTTTCCGGGTTTCTTTCTTGTAATCCTCTATAAACATCAGCAGCATCTTCCAGACGACATAATTGCAAGAGAAGTTCCCCTGATTGTAAATAAATAAATATCAATACTTGAGAAAAAAATTTATAATTTTAATTTTTTCCTCAAAATTTTTTTTTTTTTTTTTCTTTTCTGTTTTTTGGATTTTAGGGAAGGGTCTATAGGATGTTCAGGGTCTCACTACTAGATTAGACTCCACAGTGATCTGCCTGTTTTATAGTCTCTCAAGAAAAAGTGTGTGCCACCACGCCCAGTCTAAAATTTTTCTTGTCACTGTATGGTGCTAAGCACATGAATCTGCCACTTCCTGCATTCCTAGCTCCCTCCAAGATAACTGTTTATTATGTTATGTGTCCTTTTCTTGGAAGTTCACATACTTAAAAAATGCTATCCACTTCACGTCTTATGTTTATTAAGAGAATCTGTCCAAATCCAAGCCACATTCTCACATTCACTAAACATATTACTACCAAATCATCCTGTTTTTTTTTTTCGTGTGTGTGTGTGTATGTGTGTGTGTGTGTGTATGTGTGTGTGGTACCAGGGATTGAACACAGGACCTTGTGCTTTCCAGGTAAGCACTTATTCCACTGAGCTATTTCCCTGGCCCCCAATTATTTCTGACAATCTATAAACAATGCAACAATTTGATATAATACCCTAACCTTATCGTCCCTTAATCAACTATAACTCTCTTGTTATTGTCTCACTAATCCTACATTAATCTCAAAGAAAACTCAATTCAAGGGCCACCAATGGATAAAAGCACCTCCAGGGGCCAGGGGTTTTCTTTTTTCTTTCTTTTTTTTTTTTTTTAAATTATTTATTATTTTTTATTCTTGTTTCTGAACCTTTGTTTATTCACTCATTTTTATGGCTGGCTCAGCCTGCCCTGAGGGCAGGGCTGGCGCAGCATATGGTGCCGGGGATTGAACCGCGGTCCCTGAAGCCACCCAAGCTTCCCCAAGCAGGCGCTTTAGACCACTGAGCCATCCCACCGGGCCAGGCCAGGGGTTTTCAATCCCAGGCCTGCCCACTGCCTGGCATGATGTGACAGCAATTGACACTGGGCGTGGTGACATGCCCCCATTATCCCAGGTTTTGGGAGGCTGTAAACAGGTGGATCACTAAGGTCCATCTAGTAGTAAGATCCTGAACACTCTGTAGATCCTTTGCTAAAAAATACAGGAAAGAAGGAAAGGGGAGGGGAGGG
>PVJA010028381.1:0-27719 GCA_004027025.1 Myocastor coypus | reverse complement strand
ATGAGCTTTAGGAGGCTTAGATTCAATAGCCTCCAACATCACAAGCTTCACTGGTGGCACACTGCAATTGCAAAACCTTTGACTGTGTATGTATCTGCTTCCTCTTAGTCCAAAGAGAAGTATATTCTTTCCTTTTTTATTTTTTCTTTCTTTTTTCTATGCAACATCAATAGGAAGATGGCTCATGCCCACACACTATACTCTGTAGAATGATTGTGAGGACAATATGCAATATGTCAACTTTCAAAGAAAAGAAGGGGGAAAAGAAAAAAAAAGTAATGTGAATTTAGAAAGGTTAATGTTTAATTGTTTGATCAATCTTATATACCTATATATATTAATCTAAACTGATCTGATGATGAAAATATGTAATATAACCATTGTTAAATTTAAACAATAAAAAATTGAAAAAAAAAACACCAATTGATTAAATCAACTGTGATACTTCTGCTGTTGAATATCATACAACCATCCAAATGACAGCATGTAGCTATTACGGAAAAATGTACATAAAATGTTATCATGAAAAGCAGTCATAAAACAGTATGACTAATACGATGCTATTTCTGTTAGGGGAAAAAGAATGTGCAGTGAAAAAATTTATAAAGACATGCACCTTCCACTAATAGGTATTGATTATCTTTGGAATAATGACACTACATGAAATTTAACTTTTGACTTCATATATGCATAGTCTTTGGGTTTTTATTCTAATGAATATACACAGCTTTTATAAGAAGAAAAAAATTAAAGCTATTTTCACTGGGAGAAAAACACCAGCACTACAGATGAGGAAAATACAGGAGAAAATGATGAAAAAAATCTATAAATGTAGAATAGAGGCCAGGGAGATAGCTCAGTAGAATAAATGCAGGTCCTGAGTTCAATATCTGGTACCACAAAAAAAGAAGAAGAAGAAGGAGAAGGAGAAGGAGAAGGAGAAGGAGAAGGAGAAGGAGATGGAGATGGAGACGGAGATGGAGAAGGAGAAGAAGAGGAGGAGGGAGAGGGAGGAGGAGAAAGGGACATCAGCCATCAGCTTCCATTGCTGGGATGAAATACCTGACATACACAACCTACTTGGGCTCACGCACTCAGAGGTCTCAGTCCATAGCTGGCGGGCTGCAAGGCAGCAATGTTCTGGGCAGATAGGCATTGCAATGGAAAGCCTAGTGCCATCCGAGAATCAGAGAACAGGAAAAGAGCACCACGGAGGAAGTGACAGTGATCAAGTATAAACCCCAGGGGCACACACCCATGGTTCACCAAGACCCACACCGAGGAGTGTGTCACTAATCTCCTAAACATTTCTCAAGCTAGTCAAGTTGACAATCAAGATTACTGTTACAAACAGATAAAAAGAGGAATATGCATGTGTGCATGTGTGTGCATGTGTGCACATGTATATGAGAGCATGAGCAGTGTAATAAAAATGGACTATCTACAAATACGGAACAGGATCACCTACAAGTGCAAGGACCTGGGTTCGATCCCCGGCACTGCATGCCGAGCAGGCCTCAGAATGTGGGCATGTTGTGCTGGCCACTGAAACTGAGGTATGATGGCACATGCCTGTAATCCTAGCGCTTGGGAGGCTGAAACAGGATCACTATGAGTCCGAACTGTGCAGCAAGACCCTGTACCAAATAAAAAGAAAAAAGAAACAAAGAAAATGCATTCTTGAAACAGAAGGGAAGTACCCAAAGGAAACCCCTTTATCCTACCCTGAAATTAGGGTCAAAGTAACAGAGGAAGAAAGTGGAGAAGTGAACTTTTTTAAATTTTATTTTAGGGAAAGGGCTACAGGGTGTTCAGAGTCTTACCACTAGATCGGACTCATAGTGATGCACCCCTTTACAGTCTCCTGAGCACTGGACCCTCGCCCCTGCACCTGGTTGCGGACACTTTAATCTATTGAGCTATTTGGCTGGCCCTCAGAAGTGAAATGTTTGCCCAATATTAGGATGAAGAGGAGAATGAGCATAGGAGGGAGTATCGTGAAGAGAAAAACAGTCATCTTGGTGGGAAATATTAGGTGTCTTGTTATAAATAATGATGTTATCACATAGAATAATTAATAGAGCAAAGAAAATGAAAAAATGCATGTAGTAAAAAAGGTTAACTCTCTGAATTGTGCTCTCTGGGGGTATTCTTTTAAAGCAAGCAAATATTTCTGATGCGTGTGGTTTTTGGCATCCAACTGTTTTCTATATAAGGATATTTAGAGTTGTTACTATAAAAATAACTACTTCGCCCCTACAGATTTTTGCTTAGCTCAAACAAACAACTCATTGCCATGTATTAAGTAAATAACACTGAAGAACTAAATTAGATGGGTTGTGGCTTGTATCTAAATGTCCCTCCAAAGTCTCTTGTGCTTATAGGGGGACCTTAGGGAATGACCAGATGATGGATGTGTGATATTAGATTAGCCCACCGTTCTAATCTTTCTTTTCTCCTCTTCACAGAGGTGGAGTAGTTATTTTTATAGTAACAAATTTTTTTTCTTGTTTCAGAACTTCTGTTTGTTTATTTATTTTTATGGCCGGCTCAGCCTGCCCTGAGGGCAGGGCTGGCCAGCATGTGGTGCCAGGGATTGAACCGCGGTCCCTGCAGCTGCCCAAGCTTTCCTAAGCAAGCGCTTTAGACCACTGAGCCATCCTGCTGGGCCCAGTAACAACTTTTTAAAATATCACTATGTAGAAAACATCTCAGGGTGGGCAGTATAGCTCAGTGGACTAAGTGTTGCTTAGGGAAGCACAGGGCCAAGGTTCAATTCCTGGCCCTGCCTGCCACTTGGGATGCAGGAAATAGGAGTATCACTATGGGTCAGAGCTGTGTAGTGAGATCCTACACACACACACACACACACACACACACAAATTGGATGTCAAAAACTGCATGCATCAAAAGTATTTGCTTGATTTAAAAGAATACCCCTAGAGCACAATTTAGAGAGTTAACCTTTTCATTACATGTATTTTTTCACTTGCTTTGCTCTATTAGTTATTCTACATGATAACATCATTACTTATAACAAGACACGTAATATCTCCCACTAAGATGACTGTTTTTCTCTTAATGATACTCCCTACTATGCTCGTTCTTCTCCTCACCCTAATACTGGGCAAACATTTCACTTCTGGGTATAGATGATGGAATTACTAAGAATGGAAGGCCCCTCCCCCATACTGGTGTGAGTGGCACCAAATGATAGGCTGTAGTCTGCATAGAAAAAAAAAGGGTGGGGGCTCAGTGGTCTAAAGCACTTACTTAGGAAAGCTTAGGCAGGTGCAGGGGACCACGGTTTGATCCTGCACCACATGCTGCTCCAGCCCCATCCTCAGGGTAAACTGAGCTAGCCCCCCCAAAAAAAATAAGGAAGAAGAAGAGAAGGAAAAAAAAGGGAAAGAAGGGAGTCCTGCTGTCTCCTGCCCGCCATGCCATGGACTGTTTCTCCTCTGCTGTGCTGCCGTGCTCTGGAGCCAGCCAAAGCACTACAAACTGTGAAATAAACCTTTCTTTCTTTAACTTATGAGTGTCAAGTACTCTGTCCTAGAAGCCAGAGAGTAACTAAGATAGCTTGTGGAAAATGTCTATTGTCACAAGATTCTTCTGACACTTTCACCCTATACAGAGGTCCTTTTTGTACATTGTCACTAAAAAGAGGAAGAACGTATATTTCAATTCTTGAATAAAAAAGAAATAAGCTTCAAATTTCTTCTTACACTTAAGACTTACACTTCAACATAATAAAACCCGCAGAGAAAAATGGAATCTTCTTACATTGATCTTGTCTCATGACACAAATCTACTCCTTTAGTTTTTCAGTTTGATTCATATCTCAGGGGAAGCTTTAAAGGCAATAATCAAATTACATGCATTTATGAATATGCCAAAGTGAGACCCACTGTTCTGTATAATCAATAGATACTAATAAAAATTTTAAAACTCAATATTTTAGATAAAATAAATTAATGAAAATCCTACTTTGATCAGGCTCTTACCGATCTTGAGATGACATAGTGTTTCAGTGAAGGTTCTGCTATTAAGGTATGGTGATGGATGCCAGCAATTCCAGCTGCTCTAGAAGCTGAAGAAGGGTACATGTTTAAGCCCAGGCTAGGCAGTTTAGACCCTGTCACAAAATAAAAAATAAAAAGGACTTGTAAAGTAGCTGTGGTAGAGTACACCTGCATTCAATGTCCAGTACCAGAAAAATAAAGCAGAAGTCTAAAATTTATAACCACAAAGCCAAGAGCTTTATTTTCCTATATCTCAATTGGCCACAAGATTCTGGTGTTTGTTTGTTTGTTTCAGAACCAGGGATGGAACTCAGGACCTTGCACTTGCCAGGCAGGCACTTCTACCGCTAAACCATCTCCCAGGCCCCTAAGATTCTGTACTTTTAGGTTACTTCCAAGAAACACTTGAGACTAGTGTATGTGCCACATAACTATAATGCACCAATGAGAATAGGGCTTCCCTGGTCACTTGCTGAACCCCAGAATCTGTAAATAAAATTTTGTATGCAGATAGTGTGATTAAGTTGTGGCTCTTGAGAGGAGAGTCTAAATTACCAGGCGGCCCATAATGCAGATGCATGGATCCTTATAAAAAATAGGCAGAGAGAGTTTCCTGCACACAGAAAAGATGATGTACACACAGACACACATAGCTGAGCTCAGTGGCACTATAATACTTGGGAGGGTGAGTTCAATCATGAGGCCAGCCTAGACTACATAATTTCTTCAAAGCCAGTTTGAATACATAGTGAAACCTGATATCAAATAGCAAAATGAGATAAAAATGAGGGGGAAAGAGGCTGAGGAGATGCAGCCCCAAAACCAAGAAATGGCAGCAGCCTCCAAAAGACGGAAGAAGGAAAGAACAATCGCATTTGAGTACCTGGGAGAAACATAGCCTTGCCAACACTTTGATTCAGGTCTGAGGTCTCTAGAAACATGAGGGAATAAATCTGGGTGGTTTTATACTATCCAATTTGTGGCAGTGTGGTACAACTCTCACAGAAACAAATATAGTGGACATTTGAGAATTTTCACCTGAACTATCGATTTTTAATTTTTTTAATATTTATTTATTTACTTAGGTACTGAGGATCAACCTCAGGACCTTGCAGTTGTCAGGCAGACACTTACACTGTTGAGCTCTCTCCCCAGCCCTCTATCAACCTTTTTAGGTTAATATATTACAACAATAATGTTTCAAGGAATAGAAAAACCTATTTCTTTTGTTGTTTTTTGGTACTGTGAATTGACTTTGCACTTGCCAGGCAGATATTGCTAAGCTGTATCCCCAGCCCTGAAAGGCCTATTTCAAAAGAACTTATTGTTTGGAAAGTTTCAAGAGACATAAGCAAAACACTAAAGGATGATGAGACCAAGCACAAAATGAAACATGGGACATCCCAAGACAATAGAAAGCCTAATTGGTAATTCCATGAATAGTTGCCCACAAGAGGGGAAGTAATATTCGTTGAGAATTTACTGTGTGTCAGGCACTGTGAAAGGAATAGTCATTTATAATTTCCTTTAATCCCTATCACTGTCTTATAGGATAAGTGTTATACTATATATCGGCTAAGAAAGCTAGAACCTCAAGCCATGTTGTTAGCATACAGTTTTATAGTTACTTAATTTGCTTTTTTACAAAGTTTAGTTTGAGCAGCATCAAATGTCATTAGAGTGACTCTGCTCCTCTCCTCAGAACTACACCTTTGTCCCTGTCCGGCTTCTTTCAGGAGTCAGCAGTTTGTCTTTGAAAGGCTTGGTCTCCTGAAGAAGTAAGTACATGGCAGTGGAGACCGGGAAGCAAAAGGAAAGAGCCGTGGAGTCAGAACAAGTAGAAAAGAGAGAATACAAAAATAAAATGCTGTAGTATAGAAAAGTGTAATCATTAGATGGCATCATGCCTAAAGACAAGACAACACAGTGACAAGGATAAAAAGGTAAATAAGCAGAAAGAAGATGAGAAGGGTAGGGGAAAAACAATGCAGAATAAAAATTAAATATTTCAATTCCCAAAACTCATTTCAGCCCCAAATTTTAGTCACTATAATGACAAATTCTCTGATGTTGATTTCATCCAAACTGAAGCCCAACACAGAAGGTAATGACACAAAATAATGAAACAGGAAAGCAAAAATAGAAATGTTTAAAATGTTGCAGTTTGAAGAACCTGAGAAAATATTGAGTGTTAAAGGAAGCATGCACATATTTCTCTGTCCCTTAATTTTTTCTAAATCTGTTCCCACTGTTTGCCTATATAATTCCCTGCCAGAGCTTTGCAGCTGGTCCCCACTGGGGCTTAGGCGGCCTCCTCTCTGTGTTTCCATTTAAAAATCTTTATTTCAATAGGTGGGCCTGAGCATCTGCACTCCCAAAATTACCACACAACTGATCCAAAATGATTGAAACAAAATTGGTTTCAAAAATTGCCCTTAGGCTGAAAAGAAGATGAAGGCTAACATTTCAGACCTAAAGAAACATTTATCACTATTCTGAGGTCTGTAATAGACTTCTGTTGCCATAATAGAAATGTTGACAGCTTGTTAATTATAGAAATGCTTGTGAGCATCACTGTTATTCTTCTGAAAGACCTGACAAAAGAGTTCAGAGTTTTTTCACATAAACCCAGTCTTGCAACACCTCAAGTTCAATCTCTTCTCCCCTAGAGCCTGCATTCAGCCTCATTTTTCCTGTTAGTGGACTCTGTGCTGACTCAGGCAGCGCTCTTCAATAGCCCAGACTCTAGCCATTTCCACTTTCCAAAGAAGACAATGGGCATCTCAAAGGCATGATTTGATGCAGGGCCTTTTTAGGGTTTGCAAGGGTTACACCACCTGGCGAGATCCAGGATCATTTAAATCTCTCTGCAATGCTTGAAGTAGCGTGCTACAAACTCTGAAAGTCACCGTAGTATGAAATAATACAGAAACTTGCACATGGCAAGTGTCAATTAATATTTGTGTGTGACCCACATTCTCCCATCAAACTCAATTGGAATTAAGCCATCCCCTGTGGGTAAGGAAGGTAGGGTAAATACTGGGTGAAGTGGGAATCTGTTGTACATCTGCCTCTGCCATGAGCTAGTATGTAACATGCATAATCACTTAAGCATCTCACTCTTCATATTTCATTCATTTAAAAAGTAGAAAGGATAGACAGCTATTGTCTGTTTCATCAATTACTCAAAGAACGTAAATTCCATCATAATAGAAATAATAACCCCACTTTGTGCATAGACACTTATAAGCTTATAAGGATTCATTCACCAATATTTATTACAGTAAACTTTAAGGAAAACAAAATTACAGAAGGTCTTAGGAAAAAAAAATTATTAGTAAGGCCCAGATCCAAGGTGAAATTGAAGGTACACTGATTCCCTAAATATGCTTCAACTGTGAAATATAGAGAGGATTTTCACATGGTTTTTACATGTCTTGTTAATTATTTTGAGATCTTAAAGGATCTGACAACTATTGTCTATCTGACAACAGTGCTTTTGGTGCTTTTGGGTCTAGGCTGTTCCACTGTAAGAGGTTCAGCAACCTCTCTGGCTGTACTACTAGACACCAGTTTTGCTGACCAAAAATGTCTTCAAATATTGCCAAATGTCCATGGGACACAGAGAGGTGGGAAAGAAAATTTTCATGAGCTGAACATTCCTGCTTTGAATGGTGAAATCTCATATAAAAATATTTGTATAAAACAGTCTTTCAAAATAATCTTCTACTAACCAGCTGGGTCAACTGAAGAAAATTTAAGGTTTTTATGAAAGGTCATGGTTTCTGTTTGACTTTATAGTGTATAGAAAAGAATTATTCACTTAGTGAAATACATATAATTAATAAATACATATACACAATTTAATATGAATACTGTTTGGTGAATTCTAGAGACCATTAAACATATACTTTCTGTGCCATTGACTTTTATGGCATATGAATTTTCTATGCATATTTTAGAAACATATTTTTATTTTGGATTTGAAAATGGTTAAGACCAGCCTGCTGTTAGGAGAAAAAATGTGCCAGCACAGAATTATGAATGAATCATTCTTTCAGTCATCCAATGTTTAATTACTGATCAAATGTATTTATAGTTAACAGACTGTTTACATGTTCAAGAACTAATCCTGCAGATAAAAACTCATTGATACAGAGCTCTAAGTAAGCACTGCTGTAGTACGCTTCGTCCTGATAACATTTTGGCTTGCCCTAAAGAAGCAGGAGAGACAAAGTGAATTTAAGACCACAGTTTCTATTACAAGGGTTGTGACTTGTAATATACTCTGGCTTAAATGCATATTCTCAACCAAATGTCTTGGATCCCCCTCAAAAGAGAACTGTAGAGGCAGCTAGCTGATCTTTTAAAAAATTATTGCTAATTAATTACTATTTGTGTTTTCCATATTTAAACAAAATATTTTTACATAGCAAAATAGGCAATTTTGTATAATTTAAAGCACAGCTGATGAGCCATAAAATATCCTAATCTATTAAAACTAGATTAATATTTTTATTGTAATGATTTTCTGTCCCTCTGCAAAACATTTCTCAAATGATGATCTCCAGGGTAAACAATTAAGAGGCCTCTCTGTCCTTTGTCACAAAGGACATACTGACCAGGGAAAGAACGAGTGAAATACAACAATCTACCTGAGGTTTACCAGGACAGTGCTTTATAAATAGGACACTGAATGCAGCTAGCTATGATCTGGACTATTAAATGGAAAAGCAAATATACATTTAAGCGAGGACGCTATCACCTGAATATCTGAATACTAAATTAATGAATAAATATTTGAAATTTGAATCCTGTTATGTTAGTCTGTAAAATATCTTAAAACTTTCCTGATTTTTACAATAAATAGGACATTTAAGATAATTGTGTTTAAAATACATGAAAACATAAAAACCACCTCTCACCATCAACACGGGGCACAGGAAAAGGAAACCAACATCTCTTCCAAAAGCCGGAATGGACACACGGAAGACTGGGGCCTCCTTGTCTTCCGGTTCTGCGATTTTCAGATATGGCACCAACGCCTTCATCGAGGAATTCAGATAGATTAACTTACTGCATTCTTTAAAATCCCTGATATAAAAACAAAACAAAAACCAAAAAAAAGCCCTGATAATTCAAAATTATGCGGGAAACAAAATGGAAGTACTGCTTCTATGGCTTTTGACTTAGGAAAATGCAATGAAAAGAGGCCAAAGTGAGAACTAAGAGCGCCCTGACTCGTAAGCGCTGTGCTCCCCTGGGGAACGCGAGCTCCGTTTCAGCAGGGTGCCCTTGCGCCCTTCTCCTCGGCGGAAGACCACCGGGAGCTGCAAGGGAGCGAGGAGAACCCCGTGCGTGCAGAAGCGACACCCAGAGCTCCAAAGACGCTAGCCTAAGCCTCACACCTCCCGGGGGCATTTTGTGCAGGTCCACAGGATCTCCTACATACTTTTATTTCCAAAACTTGCCCCATAAAGTTTAAAACCCTGTTTCCGAAGAGAGCAGAATAGATGTCTGGGGATGCTGGCGTTTGGTCCACGCACTGCTGTCTTCATCTGCAGCCACCAGCTACCCCCGGAAAACAGCAGAGCTGCCCCACAGCCCGGAGGCTTGGGCTGTGGCTCCACTCTCTTTTCCTCCTCAAGTTAGGGTGGGGGAATTGAAGCGCGTGTCAGGATCACAAATTGGGGTTGCCTGGAGGTCTGGCTCAAAGGCCCAAAATGATTTTTTAAATTTATGTTTTCCATAAGATTAAGAAAAAACCCACCAGAATTGCAGGTGGTGACGTTTCCCATCTGCAGCCCTCCCAGGGCAGGGGCTAGCCGAGAGCGCTGCGCTAGAAGCGTGGGTGAGGATCGCTGCTCCCCCAGGAGGGTTTCTTCTAAGGACCCCTCAAGCTGTTGCTTCTCCCAGGAGTGGAGTGTCGGTCTACTTATTCCTTCCGCTCGTCTCCGCGTGAAACTCTTAAGATGTCCTGGAGCACTTATTTCCTTTGAGTTAACAAAATTAAACCAAGTCCCAAGAGAACCTCCTCACAGCGGACCCCAAGCCCCAGGCGCTCCTAAGGCCTCCCAGGAGCAGCGCTCAGCCCTGCTCGGTCTCTGAGCCCCAGAGCTCAGATGCGCGCGAAGGCCAAAGCGCCGGGTATCCAGCAGGCACAGAACTATTGTTCAAGAAACGAACTACAGGGCAACTGTGGCCATTTCCCGGGTGAAGCTCCTGGACAGAGTCTAACCTGAAAACCTCCTGTTCTCAAAGGCTATTATACGCAGACAGTCAGTTTGCCAGTGCGCCGCGTTCACACCCAGCCTGTGCAGGATAAGGACGAGGCCGCGACCGCCTCCGTGCCGAGCGCCGCGCACTGAAGGGGACCCGCACGGGACTCTGGAGCTGCTGTGTCGCCAGGGAACGACCCTACACACGCGAAGGGTGAATGGCAAGCGATCCTGCCATCAGTGCGGAGAACGCTACAAACTAGGGCAAGAGGAAGCCTCCCTTCCCAGGCCAGGAGCTCTGGGAGAGCAGTTCTCCCCGAGTCAGGCCTCATTCCTGCGGGTCCCCTAGGCCCCAGGGCGTTTTCCCACCCTGGATTCTCCTAGGACTTTGTATTCTGGGCCTGTGTGCGTGATGCTTTTCACTGAAGTTGTCCTTCTGGCTGATTCGGAAGTCCCTCTGAGCTACAGAAGGTTTATGCTTTGTCATTATCCTCACTGCTCTCTTTATTTTGCCCCTACCCTTCGCATTTCAAGAAAATGAGATCTCAGAAAAGAAAGGCTTTCTGGGGAGGCGGCTTGGCCGTCTCACAGAAATGATGCAAATGGTTCCAGGGCTTTTGTCTTCCCCGCTGCTATTTTTTTCGAGTGAACTGTGAAGATCTGTGAAAATAATATCAGGGTTTTCCGTCAGAACGAGCTTTGCTCTGCACTCAGGCGTAGCATGATCTGACCCGACACCTCCAACCATCTGTGCTATCTATCTGCCTTCTGATTTACCAGATCTGTACAAGCTGCATACAGACTGTGCTTGATACTAAAGAAAAGACAGCCAGGCCCAGTCCACTTCGGGGTGAACTTTCCCATTTGATTCCTTTCTGGGAATGGACCTGCCAAAGGCCTTCCTGGTGTTCCCATTGGAAAGCCCCTCTGTGGAGTATTTTCTTCAAATTAAACAAACCTTTATCAAAGGCCCAGATGAGATCGGGGTTTCTTTGAACCAGGCCTCAGAAAATGGTATGATGTAGATGTCAATTGGGAATCAATAAAAGTTGCCAATGCAATCTACTGGCCAGAAGGCAGCTCTGGCAGAGAAGGCCTTTCTCTGCATGAAGGGTCAACACCCATCGCCTCAGGAAGTGCTTTCTAGCCCCATAAACACACACACACACACACACACACACACACACACACACACACACACTGTGGTGGAATCCCCCCTCCCTAGTTTATTTTCACTGAATTGCTCTTCACTTGATCTTAGCCAAAAGACCGAGAAGCGATCCCTGAATTGTTCTTGAGGTAAAAAAGATTCCAAGATTTCTTTCTCCAGCTTCAGGTATGTGTTACAACACAGGACACCAGCAAAATTATCCTATGGCAAAGGAACAGACCTATATCTGTAGGAAGATCTTTGATTTTGTTTCATTTTGTTACACTGGGGATCAAACCTAGCACCCTACACTTGCCAGGCAGGCCCTTAAGCCACTGAGCTTTATACCCAGCCCTTCGGAACAATCTTTGAAACAGACTTTTAAGTTGCTGTACTGACCTAACAGTGACTTCTCATCCTAGATGTGGGTGTGACACATATTTGTTAAAGCCCATTAAAGTAGAGAGGAGGTACTAAAAAGTACAATCTTTACTGAAATGAGATTCCTACAGCCCCCTTTTCTTGTAGTGTTTTAACTTGGCAGGGGAAGCATCTATGCTATCATATGTTCATATTCTAGTTCAATATTATTTTAGGAGGCTTTAAAGGGCATAGAGACGGAATCCAAACTGACCTCTTCTACAGATCCCTGGTCCTGTTCTTTCTGTTCCAAATTTGCTTTCCATTGAGCTGCCCTGGCAGCTGGGAAAAGGGGAAGAGAGAGATGAGCTTCGATGGGTGTTTGGAGATACGCTTTGACACCCTCTCTCCTTTTTGCGTGCACTCCACACAGAGTTTGCTGTTTGTTACAATTTAACTTGTGAATTATTGGAGGATTTTGATTGTGCCCAGCCCCCTTTGTCCTCTGGAGACCTTTCCACCGAGGCATCCAATAAACCCAAAATGATCCTTGTAGCATCCCTGCCTCTGGGTGGGGGGGAGGGGCAAGACAGGAGGAGAGCGAACCGCTGCCTCTCTCGCTCGTTCTCCCAGCCACTCTCGCAGCTTTGAATCCTCCAGCTTCTGTAAAATACTGAAAAATCCAACGGCGAACGGCGGGCGCTGTCGAGGGCGGGGAGGTGCTGAAATGGGCCCTGAGCTCTGGTCGCAGCTTTGATTGGCAGAACCGGCCGGTGACTGACAGGGGGTCTCCATGGCGCCCGCGCTGCCAATCCGCCCACCCCAGTAGCCGCGCTAGCTGGCCTGGGCGAGTGGTGGAGGGAGCGAAGCCCGAGTCTGCAGCCCTCCCCTACTCCAGTTCCGGACGCTCGCTCCAGCCGCTGGCCTGCCGTGTCATCTCCAGTCTCCCCACCAGGAAGAGACTGGCGCACCCGGTCACTCTTGGGGACGTCTACTGTGTGTCCCGTCCCAGGCTCAGCGACCCCGCTGCGGCCATCGCTGCCTCGATGTTCCAGCTGCCTATCCTGAATTTCAGCCCCCAGCAAGTGGCCGGGGTATGCGAAACGCTGGAGGAGAGTGGCGATGTGGAGCGCCTAGGTCGCTTCCTGTGGTCGCTGCCCGTGGCCCCTGCGGCCTGCGAGGCCCTCAACAAGAACGAGTCGGTGCTGCGTGCGCGCGCCATCGTGGCCTTTCACGGTGGCAACTACCGCGAGCTCTACCACATCCTGGAAAACCACAAGTTCACGAAGGAGTCGCACGCCAAGCTGCAGGCACTGTGGCTCGAAGCGCACTACCAGGAGGCGGAGAAGCTGCGTGGACGGCCACTGGGGCCGGTGGACAAGTACCGCGTAAGGAAGAAGTTCCCGCTGCCGCGCACCATTTGGGACGGCGAGCAGAAGACGCACTGCTTCAAGGAGCGCACGCGCCACCTCCTCCGCGAGTGGTACCTGCAGGATCCGTACCCCAACCCCAGCAAAAAACGTGAGCTCGCCCAGGCAACGGGACTGACCCCTACGCAGGTGGGCAACTGGTTCAAAAACCGCCGACAAAGGGACCGGGCGGCTGCGGCCAAGAACAGGTCGGTACTAGAGGCCTCTGCGGTCTGCTAGCGCACCGGGAGCGGGCGGGAAAGAGGAGTTCCTGGCGCTGGGGCCTAGTGCTGGAGACCGCTTCCGCTTGAGCTGGGAGCGCGGTGGCTTTCGGTTTGAGCCTCAGAATTCAAAGGCCCTATGCGAGGATGCCTTTACGGGGTCTCCTGGCTCCTCACTTTATCTAGCCTCAGTCACCTTTGCAGCTGTTCCCAGGACCAAAACCAAGGCTTCAGTGGGGAACGGAAAGATTGAAATTTCAGAAACAGGAACCCCAAAGCGAAAGCTAATTCTAGCCTGCTTGAGTCTAGCTTTCTACTATTAAGTGAGGCCTGGCTTATTAGCGGTGGGTCACTTGGCTTCGTGTTGCCATTATTTTTTTTAAATTTTATTTATTTTTTTTTTCTTGTTTCAGAACCTTTGTTTGTCCATTCACTCATTTTTATTTTTATCCGTGTTGCCATTATTAATGCTCCAATGTTTTGAGAACCTTTCTCAAACACTCTTGTTCCTAAGAAGTAGAAAGTTGTCCTTTTCCCACGTGCAGCTAATCTTGTCTCCAAAGAGCGAACTACAGCTTTTCATTCCCAGTGTGCGCATCTCGATTAGCTAAACACTTTGGTCAAGAGAGCCCAGGATTCAAATTCTCTGGGCAACCCTCTGGCAGTAATGATTGCCTTCAGCTCAGGGCGGCCCGGTCCCAGGGGCACTGCTCAGGCTTGAGTCCCGGGAACATGCACTGCAGAAAGGGAGCCCGATGTTCTGGAGCCTGGTCTGCTCTCATCACCCACACCGCAGGTGTTTCCACATCAATCCTTCCATTTTTTTAAATTTTCTGGAACCGGGGATCGAACTCTGGACCTTGCACTTGCCAGGCAGGCTCTTGTGCCCCTGAGCTATCTCCCCAGTCCCTATACATTACCCAAAAGAGGGCAACCACTGGGAAAGACGCTCCCAGATGAAAGCTGATGATTCCAAAGACGGGATGTGAAGGCCAGAAAAGGCCTGAAGGAGAGTTGGGCAGCTGCAGCGGCCCTGGCCCGCTCAGCCTCCCAAGCGACCTCCTTCGCCTGGCCGTCCCCACCTTAACTGCCTGGGTTTGAAGAAGTGGGTCTGGCCTTGAGGCTGGAGGTGTGCTCCCCGGGCTGGGAAGGGGGCAACCCGCGGCGCCGCGCCGTGACCGTATCCTGTATCCTTCCTTCTCCGTAGATTGCAGCAGCAGGTTCTGTCGCAAAGTTCCGGGCGGACACTGCGGGCCGAGGGCGAGGGGACACCGGAGGTGCTGGGCGTTGCCTCCAGTCCAGCCGCCAGTCTATCCAGCAAGGCAGCCACCTCGGCCATCTCAATCACTTCCAGCGACAGCGAATGCGACATCTGAGTCCAACCAGCACACACAGACGCAGAATCCATTGTAAAAATGAGAGAAACAAAATGGAGAAAGACAGCACAGGAGACCAGAAAGTCCAGTGCTGGCGAAGTCAGGTGGCCAGAGACCCGCGAGTTGTAACCTGCTCCGCCGCGGTGTCGCCCAGATCCAGCGGCTCCTTCGGCCAGACCGCGGGGGCCCACGGTGAGGCTGGACCGGCACCACGTTCTCGCTAAAGCCGCCTTCTGAACCCGAACTGCACGCTGAGCGCCTGCCCTGAGTCTCCTGTGGGTATTTCATGTCAAGGGACGCTGTTATATAATTTTAGCTTTAAATGTTTTTTTAAACAAAACATATATATATATGATATGCATATACTGTTTACTTATTTAAGAGACTGACAGTAGGTTTCTCTGATATGTTTCGTGTTGAGAAGCCCAACAATAAAAAGAAAATTGGTGGACAAACTTTCTTAATTAAGGGAGCAGCTGAGACTCAAAATATAGATATCATTCTTGTTCCTCTTACCAGGCATGCAGGGATGGATTCTCATGCAAATAATCTCACAGAGCATCCTTTGTGTCATGTGCCTCCTCTACTGCTATACTTTTAGGACAATCCACAATCACCTGCCACGTCAAACTATGTATGTGCATATGTGCACTGTGTGTACGTATAGATACATTATGATATGTGGTCAACTGAGAGAGCCCTGTAAGGAACTCACCACATCTGCAGCACAAGAAATTACGATTTGTCCACCTGGCATTTAACTTTTAGGAAGTGTCAATGGCTTGGAGGGAAACTTGGAAAAGTGAAACTTTGGAGTCTGGTAGTCAACACTATTCTATAAAAATGCAAAACTATCTGCACTGGGCTTTGCAATAGATAAGGCTTTCCAGCTCCTTTGAGACACCCCCCACCTCATGCAAAGCAATGACTGGTCAGGATCACTCCGAGTAAACAGAAATTGCACTTGAATTTGAGCTTGCTTACAAGGAAAGGCTAACAGAAGCTGTAACTAGTGTAGTGCCTTCTTGCTAGGGAAGCCAGTTCTAATCAAACAAATGATTTTCAATAACAGAAATGCCAAGAAGGCATGTAAACTGATAATTATTGAGGGTAAAACAAGACTCCAGAGGAAAGACTGGCTTTTTAAAAATCTGATTTCTACAGTAAGCATGAAACACACTATCAAGAGACTCACTGTCCTGGCAATAGCCTCAATTAAAAATAACAGCTATTACTGGCATTTAGTTTTAGTTTTTGCCTCCTAAACAGAGAGAGAGAGAGAGAGAGAGAGAGAGAGAGAGAGAGAGAGAGAGAGAGAGAGAGAACAGTGTTGATTCTAAGAAAGTAAATGCTATCAAGAGTCTCTAAGCTTTTTTCTTAGTGAACGGATTAGCTATTATAAAATTTGGCATTGATCTTTAAATCGCTTGAGCTGGCCTTCCCTCCCTTCCCCTCCACCGTCCTTTCAGTTTGTTTCTTTTCCTTAAAAGAAACTCTTTCGGTTAGAAGATCCAACTTCTTTAGGCAGAAATGCAAAGGAAGCAAAAACGATGAAGTCCCCGAAGACAAAAAGCAAGTCACACGATAAGGTATGCTTTGGAAGCCTGGGACAGGAGTAGTGCTTGGTGCCTAGTTTCTAAACTGCTTGAGTAGATTTGGCTCATCTGAACTTTATAAACGGCTGTCATCAAGTACAGTAGGCCTTATCTAGAGAATTCTCGGGGTTTGGGAAAGTCTTTGTGATGGAGCTGGCACTCTTCCCAAAAGCAAGCCAATGTTCTTAGGTGGCTCCTGAGGTCGAGGTGGTAGAGCAAACGCCTTCTGGATTCAATTTTGTTAACTTAAAGAGCCCCCAGGTAGTTTCTCTACCCTCAAAGGACAGCTTCAGACTCTGATCAGGTGGAGATGCCCCTGGACACCAACTTCCATGTGACACTCTCTCTCAAGGTCAGTCCTGTGCCAGGCACCTGAGTTGAGTGTTTCTTTAAATTTTACCCTTCAGGAGCCTCTTCTACCCCACCTTAGTCCTGAATCTGCCAAGCAATATTACACTTAAATGAGACATCCAGGAAGTCCCAGTCCTGTGCCCCAGCTCTACCTCATTCTAGCTATGAAGTTGACCAGAACCAAATTTAGCAGAGTTGATCCCTTAATTTGATGATTCCAGGTCCAAAAGGGAAAAGAGATGCCTAATTACTGGGATGACTTTTAACTTAACTTCTAAGAATCCCAACCCACTGAACCAGTTTAAATGATGCCTATAGCCAGAAAGAAATGCCCTTCCCAAAATCTCAAGAAAACAGGATAGCATTGCTAGGAGCTAAGCTGTCTCCTTACCAGATAATTTTTAAATGACACTTGCTTGGAGAAAACAAGAAGGTCAAAGGATGACAAAGGGTTTTAGCAAATCCTTTAAACGACACTTACCATGTACTTAAATTAGCTGCCTAAAGATTATACTTCAACCTACTTCGACAATCTGGAGATGTATTCACCTAATTTCATTTTAGAATCTTAAGGTGGTGACACGTTAAAATGATTAACTGCAACCTGGTGGCACTTCACGACCTTTGTGTATAAACAATTTTTTGGTGACCACGGGTGAAATTAATCCAAATCACAGAGATTTATTTACCATCCACATTAAAGTCTTCTTTAGAGATTTTTTTTCTTTCCGTATCAATTTCATCTTGGCCTAGAGAGAATTGTAAAACAGAACTTCCAGGTAGACAAAAGTCTAACCAGTCTGAACTTGGAGAAAACGCCTTCCGGCGAGTTTCTTTTCCTTCTTTTGCAATTCTCTGTTACAATTTCCCGCAAAAACAGAAAGAATCATTTTTACATCTCAAGAGACCCGTCTGAGATGAGGACTTAAACCCCAGCCTTCGCTCACGCTCCGTGACCGCTTGTAACTATTTCACCCCCTGCCCTTTTTCCACTAAAAAGAGCGGCTGCCCTCGCCCCCTAACGTCTCTGCTCCTCTGGCCTCCATTCTGGCGACCCACTCGGCCTCCGCCCGCCGCCTCACTGTCCCTTTTCCAGTTTGTTTATAAAAACCTGGGAGAGTGGGGAAGAGAGGCTGGGGTGAGCGAGGACCTGCTCTTTGTTTACATTAAACAAATGACAGGCGAAGAGCTCAAGCAGTCTTTCTTGACCTCGTTCCCTCTCCCTAATTTTAACAAAAAGGAGAAAAATATTGTATCCGAGGAGAATGAGGAGGGGCGGGCGCGGGCGCGCAGCGGCTTTCCGCTCCTTTCAGCCCGGACGCCGGGGCGCGGCCGGCTTCCGCCGCTTTGTGCCTGGGTAGGGGGCGCGCTGAATGGGACCGCGGCGCGGCGGCCGGGCTGGCTGTCAGGCGGCTCAGCGTAATCAGGGCTAATGACGGCGGCCCGGCGCCCGGCGGACAATGCGCGGGGCCGCGGGGCTTTGTCGGCCTCAAAGGCTAATGGGCTGCCCGCGAGCTGCGCGGCGGCAGCGGCAGAGGGGTCATTGTGCGCGCCCCGGCCCGGCGCCGCGGCGCGTCCCTGTCGTGCGGCCGCCCTGAGAGCCGGCGCGGGGCGGGGGTGCGGAGGCCCCCTGCGGGTGCCAGGCGCGGGACCCTAATCGGGGTCGCACAGCGAACCCCGGGCCAAGAAGGGGTCCTTCCTCTGGGTCCCGATCGCGACGCTTGGGGAGGCCCGGCTCCGTGCGCCCGGCTGTCCGGCCCAGCGCCCCGGAGCTCGTCATCGGGAGCGCTTTAGCCACCGCTTCGGTGGCCGCCACGCTACCCGCCCAAGAAGAGAACCTGCTCAGCGCCGGGGCTCACAAGGCAGCCGATGCCCGGCGGGAGCCCCACGTGCGCGCCCCGGGCGGCGCCGAGCTGGGCGCGCAAGGCAGGGTGTGGGCGCTGCAGCACCCACACCCGCGACCCCGCCGCCGGGACTCCAGGAAGCCTTGCGACTTCCATTCCCCGCCCCAGGCAAGATACTGCCTTGCGGTCTCGGTCTTTGCTAGGATTTATAATCCCAGACGCCTAAAACGCTTTCCTCGCCCTCTTCAGCCCCTTGCGGGCGAGCCCCAAGCGACCCGCAAGCAGCTTCACGCCTCGGTGGCTGGCTCACCCTGCTTCCGCCTGCGGGGAGGTTTGCGAGCCGGGAGGCCGCCCCCTACCTGGACGAAGAACTTGCGCGTCTACCCTGGCGCCCCTCCTCTGCCAAGTCTTTAGAAACCACCGGGCTGCCGGTGGAGACTTGTCCCCATCCTTTTCAATATGCCTACTGCACCTTAGCTAAATTGCTCTTTGCGCGTTCGTTCGTAACATTTTTGTGTCTCTCTTTGTCTATGTGTTTGACTCCCTTCCGGTATAGAATGTAAGCTTTTTAAGGGCAAGGATCGAATCTTATTCATCTTTATAATTCCAGCACCTAGCCTGAATAGTAGGTGCTCAATAAATATTTTAAAACTTGTTTAATTAATGGGTGTTACTTGAAAACTGTGTTAGAGGAGAATCTCTGCTAGTCCTGAACAATGGCGAAGATTTCTAACGTTGCCTGGGCCCAGGGTTTGCTGGCTTTTACTTGTAGTTCCTTTTTTTATTTTAGTTTCTTGTTTCATAACTTTTGCTTGTTTATTTATTTTTATGGCCGGCTCAGCCTGCCCTGAAGGCAGGGCTGGCGCAGTATGTGGTGCTGGGGATGGAACCGCGGTCCCTGAAGCCACCTAAGCTTTCCTAAGCAGGTGCTTTAGACCTCTGAGCCATCCTGCCGGGCCCCAGCGTATGTTTTCTTTTAGATCCGTGGTTTTGGGTTCGCAACATAAAGAATACCTTTTCACGTAACATTCCCCAAACAGTAAGATACGCCATTCTCTTACACTTCAAAATTTGTACCTAATACACACTGTACGCCCTAAAAAAATAGAATTTATAATGATGTGTCCTTATACAATGTGTTTCCACCTACAAGATAAATGTTTTCCTTCCAATGTGAAAGTTAATCCCCAAAGAATAACATGAAGAGATGGGGTCTGCAGGAAATGGGCTAGTGGGCACAGCCCCTGTGAATGGAGGGCACCTTGATAGAACAGCTTGGGGGAAGACTGTTAGCTCCTTTTCACTTTCCCATCCTTCAGCCAGAGCGGGGACTCACTATTGAACCCTTCTGCCTTGCAGAGGCTCAGCAGGAAGATCTCATCTGAGAAGCCCGGGAGCCAACAGCTCCTGGAGCCTTGATCTTGGCCTGAGAAACTAAGAGAAATTTCTGTTATTCATGAATTGCTCAGACTAAGGCATTTTCATTTCTGTTACAGCAAAAGACACAGGCCCTCTCCCTTCCTTTTTTTCTGCCTCTTTCTCTCCTCTCCTGTGTTCCCTTTCTACCTCCTTCCTTTCATCTTCCCTTACAAATAAAAAAGTAAACAAATGAACCAAAAAAATCACAAGTCAGACGATCCGATTTTGAGACAGCGGACTGGCAACATACCGCCATGCTCTATCTAACCTAGGGAAAGAAAACTAGAGTTTTTATTAAATATGAACTCAAAAGCTCTATGAAAATATCCTTGATCAGAAACTCATCTCGATTTTAAAATTTAATGGACGGAAGCAGGTGAACTGTAAATAATTTTTGAATTCTGATAAAATATATATAAGGCTGTCTCCTGGAAAGTCATTCGGCCTAGCTCTGTCAGTCTGCAGCTGATTTACTGCTTGTTTTTCTCACTAAAAAGAGATCAGTCTTGAATTTTCTAGCATGGCATCAGATGCCTAGGTTCAGATGGTACACATTAATTTGGCTCATTGTCTGGTTGCAATAAAAGTTTACTATGCATTTCAAACGGTTTCAGATACTTAAGATTCTTATTAATAATTTTCCTATTTAAGTACCACCTAAAGCACATATTACTGTTTTGGGTAACAACCCTGACTTTCTATAAATTCATGATAAATTGTGTATTTGGACTAAAGACCTGTGCATGTATACTTGACATCTTGCTTTCGATATTATTCCTCCTGGTACTTGCAGCTCTGTGAGCAGAATTCACCAGTTTAAAATAAACAAGCAAATAGTAAAAACAAAATTATACTGTAATTACTATATAGGGATCAACCTGCACTAACCAGTTCAATCAAACAAATATGAATATGAATTTGGGTAAGCCACTCCACTCAGCTTTCGTTTTTACTTCTGTAAAATGAAGCTAGTAATACCCAGGGATATATTGTGTTACTGGCCCTCGGCCCTCACATAGAAGGTGTTAGGAGAAGAGAAAACTGCCTTTCAGTTGCATTTCCTGTTTTAAATATTATGACAAAGAAATGTTATGTAATTCCTCTTTTAAAAACGTTTTTAGGGCTGGGGAGATAGCTCGGCAGTCTAAGCACCTGCCTGGCAAGCACAAGGATCCGGGTTTGATCCCTGGTACCACAAACCAGGTGTGGTGGTGCACACCTGTAATCCCAGCACTGGGGTGGCTGAGACAGGAGGATCACTACAAGTCTGAGCTGCATAGTGAGACCCCGTATCAAATCAATGAGGAAAAGACTTAAAATATTTTTCACAGGTGTCATCTACACGTCTGAAATGCTTGCTTTTGTGTTTAATTTTTGAGTGATAGGATTGAATCAGGTATCTCGAATCCTACGGATGTGCTCTGCCACTGAGCTACACCCCCCATCCAAGCTCAGTTCAAATGGTAAATGCTGTCCTTACTATCAAAAGCAGTTTCAGTTCACACCCCCATAGGTGGGACTCAGTATGGAGACTTTCCAATCAGTTGCGACAGGTGGGCTTATGCTAATTCACTGTTCTTCCCTGTTCTTATTCTTTCAAAATCTGCCATTTACATGGAGCTCTCCTAAGGAATCCTGGCCTGTCACACAAGTAAGGATAACTCCAAATATAGAGTATAATCACTGCAAGGATACCATAATGTCTCGGTAAAAGTACAAGGTAGATTTCTCTGAAGAGAAAGTAGTGATCCTTCATTTTATGACTCTGCACAGCTAATCATAAAACCCTTTTATCTGTGCACATTATTTTCTCACAGGATTCCTGGTAGGTAAGGTGGTAAATAGGATGATTCCTGTCTTCTACAAGCCAAGGAAACGGGCTCGTGTCACAAGTTGTGATGATAGATCTTGATTATTTGAATGGATTGAGAGATGCCTGGGGAGTTAGTAAGGCACAGGTCTGGGTGTTTCTTTTTTATTTTATTTTATTTTGTTTTATTTTATTTTATTATGATTTGAGACAGGGTCTCGCTATGCAGGTCAGGCTGGCCTTGAGCTCACTTTTGTAGCCCAGGCTGGTCTCGAACTCGCACCGATCCTCCTGCCTCAGCCTCCTGAGTACTGGGATTACAGGCGTGTGCCACCACGCCCGGCTATTTTATTTTATTTTTTTCTTGTTTCAGAACTTTTGTTTGTTTGTTTATTTATTTTTTATGGCCGGCTCAGCCTGGCGCAGGGCTGGTGCAGCATGTGGTGCCTGGGATGGAACCGCAGTCCCTGCAGCCGCCCAAGCTTTCCTAAGCAGGCGCTTTTGACCACTGAGCCATCCTGCTGGGCCCAGATCTTTGTTTCTATGAGAGTATTTCCATAGCAAGCTAAGAGCCACCACATGTAAAAGTCCAAAAGGTCCTAGATGAAACAACAGGAATGGAAGCAAGAGGAGTCCCTCTGTCTTTCTTTTCCTCCTTCCCTGTTGCGTTTCTCCGGAAACTGTGCACCCAAATAAAACTTTCTCCTTTAAGTTGTTTTTCTCGGGTATTTTGTCACTGAGATGGAATACTAACACATTCGTGAAACAGGAGAGAATCCAGATTTGGGGGGGCTTGAAGCATACACAACTTATAGAAGGAAGGTAAAGATGCACAATTATGACTACAAAATCGGTGATAAGAAGAGAATGTAGGGGCTGGGGAGATAGCTCCGAGGCACAAGTGCCTGCTGGGCAAGTGCAAGGTCGTGAGTTCAAACCCTGGTCCCACAAAAAAAGAAGAGAACATAGCTTTTACCTAGATGTACCCGCAAGTTTTATGTTATAGGAAGAGCTTTCAGGAGGTGGTTGGATCTAGAGTACGTATCTAGATTACGTAATTCTGGAATTAAGGATGTGATGCTTGGACTGAGTGATTCATGATGTGAAGCTAGGATGAAGGCTATCCCATCCTGGTTCTGAGTGCTACCTGCCCTGAGGGTAGGCATCCTGGATAGCATATAAGGGACTGTTGTTGCTGCTTGTTATTTGCTGTTTTTGCTGCCTCCTGCCTTGTGTTTTCTAAGCCCTGAACTGTTTTTTTCTCCTCTGTGGTGTGCCTCTGCCATGCTTCCCTCCCTTGGAGCCAGCTGACTGTGGACTGAAACTTCTACAAACTATGAGCTAAATAAGCCTTTCCTCCTTTTACTTTGGGTGTTGGGTATTTTGTCTCAGTGATGAGAAAGTAAGACATGACTAATAAAAGTTACTGAGAGTACAGCAGCTGGGATCTATCCCCGGCGTGCCAGCCCCACCCCCCCAGGGCACACTGAGACTATGATTGAGACTGGGCATGGCCTGTAATCACAGTGCTTGGGAGGCTGAAAACAGGAGGATCACCAAGAGTCTGATCTTCATAGTGGAACCCTGAAGACCCTGTATCTCCAGTACTAAATGTAAAATAATAATAAAATTAAATTAAATCTAACAAACAAACCACATAATCTAGACAAATAGCAAAATCATTTCAACTATCTTCTATGCTTCTAGACTACATTGTTTTCCAACTTTTTTTCTGTATGTTCTTTCGTTTGTTTTGCAGTACCAGGGATTGAACTCAGGACCTTGTGCTTACCAGGCAAGAGCTTATTCTACTGAGCTATCTCCCTGGCCCTGCTCTTTGTAAATTTTTTATATAACAATAATCTTATAGTAAAGCCTCAAATAGACAGTTTTTACTATTTTATAAAGGTAGTCTCTACCCATAGTCTTTACTATCAGTTGGTTAAGATATTATTTTAGGGCCAGCAAGATAGCTCAGCATACTAAACACCTGTTTTGGCAAGCACAGGGACCAGGGTCTGAACTCGGGTCCTGCAGGCAGTATAGGCCCTGCCTCCAAGGCGCACTGAGCCTATGATCAAGTCTGGGTGTGCTGGTGGACAGCTATAATCCCAGCACTAGGAAGGCTGAAAACAGGAGGATCTGTACAAATCTGAGCTGCACTTAGTGAGACCTTGTACCAAACATATTAGTATTGGTAGACTAGAAAAAAACACCATCAGCTTCATAGTTCAGTGTTGGTAATGCCACATATTATTTTTCAGACTGGTATAAAATATGGAAAAACCTGAGTGAAGTTCCTTTCATGTATGACCAGTAAAGATCTCTCTCTCTCTCTCTCTCTCTCTCTCTCTCTCTCTCTCTCTCCCTCAAAGTATTTGGCATAGGATCTCACTACCCAGCTTGGGCTCATGGTGATCCTCCTGTTTTCAGCCTTCCCAGAACAGGGATTACAAGCATGTACCACCATGCTTGGACTCATGGCCGGCTCAGTGTGCCCGGAGTGGGGCCGGGGCAGCATGTGCTGCTGGGGATGGAACCTGGGTACCTCAGCTTGCCTAAGCAGGCACTTAGTCCACAGAACTATCTTGCTGGCCCAACCAGTAAGATATCTTGACCAGTGACTCATTTTAAATAATCTTTGCATTGATAATAATCAATAACCAGTTTGTGATCAAAGACCTTACACATGCCTATTGTTAAATAAACCACACATGTGGCAATAGGATAATTCTTGCAAGATATTTCTGCACAGTGGCAGCTGACAGCCATATCACAGAAGTGCAAACCACTAAATAGGTTCTACAAACAAACTAACTATATCTCCACCTCGACTTCCCTTTAGCCAATCAATCCCCCAACGACCAGGGCCACTCCAATGCCATTGTGCAGAAGAGGTAATCGAACAAAAATTAGAATGGAAAGAGGCAGTGGTCTACTATAGTTAAAGTCTTATTTTATTTTAAGAATTTTATTTATTTTTTTTTTCTTGTTTCAGAACTTTTGTTTTTTGTTTATTTATTTATTTTTATGGCCAGCTCAGCCTGCCCTGAGGGCAGGGCTGGCACAGCATGTGGTGCCGGGGATTGAACCGCAGTCCCTGAAGCCACCTAAGTTCTCCTAAGCAGGCGCTTTAGACCACTGAGCCATCCTGCCGGGCCCCAAAGTGTCTTATTTTAGAACTCTTCTGAAAGGCCTTGAGCCTCGGAAGAAGTCAGTGCACATGAGAGATCTTAAAACCTGAAGTTCATCTGCTTCCAGGTTGTAGAGGGCCGCCTGAGCAGCTCTCCTTGAAAGAAGAGCCACTGTCTCCATTTTGACTGAGACTGACGCTATTTCCTCATATTGAAATGTACACAGCTGGCTAGCACCTCTCATTATCCTCTCAATTGGCCTTCATAAGTGTGTATTGGTCTAGCTGAGGTGCTGGTGGTCATTTTTGAAGATGGCATGCGTGTTTCCCTGACAACAGGATGAAGAGCCAATGCTCTATGGTGTCAGCTAGGATCGAGCCTCGAGATAGGGGCTATAACTTCCTGGGGCTTGAAAGATTACACGTCAGAGTTGAAGCACCAGACCCCTCAGAATATTAGATACTATCTCAATAGCATAATACAAATTACTTCCTTTGCAAATCCTCTCTGAATATGGCAGAGGTGAATGCCTCCTGCCTAGCCCAGCTCACAGTGCTCACCTTCTTCCCACAATTCCTTTTCACAAGCCACTCCCCCTTCTCCAATGAATAAAACCGTAGTTCAGCCCTGGGTCACTCTCTTGGCTCCGGAAAGCCATCTTCTTGGCTGGACGTAGGGCCCCTTGGCTCCCCAATAATTATATATGTCTTAGTGTCTTTGTTATCGCCATGGTGGAGTTCTAATAATGGGTTTTTAGGATTGTAAGTTTAGACTTCTTGGGCCAAGACGAGAACCAGGAAAGGACTCCAACACAGCTCATTCAGCTTCTGTGGAAAAGGATGAGTGTTTGGTGGAAGCTAACCTTTTGACTTTAAGTTTACTATTTTCTATTCCATCAGACATGTCTTCTTTCCCAGAAAATTTGGCAGCATTCTACTGAAAACCAGTTTTCAAAAAATGACTTACTGATGGAAAAGAAAGACTTTTATTGCTAATGGAGAGCTGGCCTTGGGGAGAACTGGGTAGTGGAATCACCCCAGGACTCTGTAGACCTGAGTTCTCAGAGCCCCTTCTCTGCCAACTTATTGGTGTCCCACCTCAAATATCAAAGGCCTCACCCTCATTTTAACCAGCTCTATTCTCATCTGTCTCTCTTGCCTTCTCTCTCTCTCCCCTCTCTCTTTCTCTTTCTCTCTCTGTCTCTCTGTCTCTCTCTCTCTCTCTCTCTCTCTCTGTGTCTCTCTCTCTCTCTCCCACACACACACACACACAAGAATCAGATAAACCAATTCACATCAACATACAAATAGCTGCTAAAAGCTTAATGAATTATCTACAGATGGGTGCCTGGAAGGGTACTTACTAACTGCTAGGAGATAATCCTTTAATTCAATAACCCAAATCACTAATGGTGGCAATTCATACATCACTAGTAAGCTACTAGACAATTATGTTTGGTTGGAAGGGTGCCAAATACCCTTCCAAACCTTCCAGTGAATTTGATGACTGCTTTTTGAATGACATGTCACCAATATTAACGACAAAGATTACAGAAAACTACTTTGGTCCCTCAAGCTTTCCCCACAAGATGCAACCTCTTCCCTGTCATTCCTTTTGCCAGAAGATTTTGTGACAAAGTGACCTACGTTCTTTGCTTCCGTTGCTTCCCTACGTGCTCCATACCCTCATGTAACATGGCTACTATTTACGATTTATTGTAATGGCGGCCCTGGTGGTTGAATCCAAGGCCTTCTCACTGAGCTACATCCCTAGCCCTTTATTTATTGGTTTGTTTATTAACTTTCAGACAGGGTCTCACTAAACTGCCTAGGCCAGGCTTGAATTTATGATTTTCCTCCTTCAGCCTCCCAGAGTTCTGGGCTTATAGTCACATGCCACCACAGCTTGCATGTGGAACAAAACATAAGGAGGCATTACATCTGTGCTGTGTAAGTTTGACTTTGGCATCTGAGAGTGAGTACTCAGAAATTTTGTTCCACAGCTACAGTTTCCCACCTTCGTACCTTCTTCGCTCATGATGCAGGCGCGCAAAGACCTCCGTGGTTCGTGGCTGCGCTGCATCCTCTCCTGTGCTCCTCGGTCGCAGCATCCCTAGAGAACTCTCCACTTCAGCGTGCTTTCTGTGGAGCTGCCAAAGAGCCCCCCGATGCCAAGCCCACAGCTGGGCCGGCCCTTCCGAAATAGTACCCACTCCAGGAAGGGGCCAGAGGACAAGGATCAGGAGGGTCGGAGAGCCAGAAGTTGCGAGCGGTGGGAAAGTCTTCTGTGCTGTCGTCGGGGATGCTGACGGCTGCTCCTGCCTGGTCTGTCTGTGTTTGGTTACAGGAACTAACACAGGCTCTTCCTTTATCTTTCGACGTCTACACTGCTTCAAGCGTCTGTCCCTCGTAAACGCGAGGGAAGAGAAATCACACAGAATGTTTTTCCTTGTCCCTCGCCTCCTTCCACAAGCACACGGCTGTATGTCCTGGGCTCAGCTCACAGGTGATTCCCGCCACCCCATCCTTTATTCGTAGGATTTAACTAACCTTACCCTTGTTTGAGTTGCCGTGGCGCTTTCGGCTTTTCTCACGGTTGCTCCGCTTGATAGCTTATGGCTCCCACTGTATCTTATGTTCCTCCACACTAAGATCCACGGTCTTTGTAACCTTCTAGTAACTGAGTGCACAATGCTTCCAACAGCAGAAAGATCAGTAGATCTTTGTTGAACAGATGAATTCAGTGAATGACTTAAAATAATTAAAGAACAACCATAAAAGTTATAATTCACTTCAGGAATTTTTTTT
>PVJA010028380.1:12116-27732 GCA_004027025.1 Myocastor coypus | reverse complement strand
AAAAAAAAAAAAAAAAAAAAAAAAAAAAAAAAAAAAAAGTGCTACTAATTAGAATAAACTATTGGGGGCTGGGGATATAGCTCAGTGGAATAAGCACTTGCCTGCAAGCACAAGGGCCTGAGTTCAATCCCCAGTCCCATTAAAAAAAAAAAAAAAGACTAAAGAATAAACTATTACCTTCAGAATGAGTTGAATTCCCATTGAACCGTGAGATCTGATCCAAGTCCTGGTGTATTTGAATTTCTCTTGAATCAGGCATGCTGTTAAAGAAAAATTTGTTGGTTTATTGTTTACATTGTTCTCAGCAGACATTTTACTTAGAACTCTAACTCATTGCAGAAATGGATCCCTGTTACAAGTTCCATATGCCGTCAATCTTGCCAATTTTTTGTGTGTATAGTCCAAACATCTGTGTTGTGGGGGACTGCTGGTCTGCCCAGGGTAAGAAGGATCCCACGAGCATTGTCACCTAGGCTGAGTGTTCAGGTTACACTTTATGGAAGAGAAATTAGGCATGGGGAGATAAAATAATTTGCTGTTCCAACAAGCTACAAAAAAGGGGGGTTAGCAGACACGCCTCATGCTTTGTTTTCTAAATTCAATCCATTTTACATTAAAATCTGATGCAGTATAGATCTTTGACAGATACGAACTATTTCCTTTTTCTTTTTTTTGCAGAACCACAGTTCAAACTCATGACCTTGCACTTGGCAGTCAGGCACTTGTGCCATGGAGTTATCTCCCAGGCCCCAGATTTGAACTATTTTACCATCCTTTTTGTTTGTTTGTTTTGGTTTATGTGTTTTTTGGTTCTGGGACTGGAAGCCAGGACTTCATGCATGCTGAGCGTGTGCTCTGTCACTGAGCTACACCCCAATTTCATTCTTTTTATGAATTTGCTTTTTGTAAAGCCTTTCCACCTACAGTTATTTTAATAGGTGCAAAGAAAAACTTTTTAAAAGTATATTATATAGAAATCTGTACTGAGTATTTTGCCAATTATATAAACACATTATGATTCAACTTATTCCAATTTATTCTAATATGAGTTTATCCTAATTTACCATTTTCACCTCTTTGGAAAATGGCTTAATGTTCTCTGATCACAAATATTCCAAAATTAATTACTTTAGCATATTCAATACCCCAAAGACCAGACTGAATCAGAAGCTAATTACTGACCAGAGTGCTGGTAGCACACATCTGGCTCATTAAAATAGATTGATTTGCTGCTCTAGAGGAAGCGTGGCAAGTGAAGGGTGAGGCTCCACAGCCTTGTCACATGCCAATCAATCCATCCCAATGTTTTAAAATTCAGATTATGAGTTCAAAACCCTTTTGTGCAATAGTCCCTGGACAGGAGCTATTTTCTGTGACTATATCAGGGACTTCAAAATTTTTTTTCATTCTTTCTGCAAATCCCTGTGCGGCAGATTTTTCTTTTCTTTTTTCTTTTTTTATTTTTAAGGGAGGGTCTACAGGGTGTTCAGGGTCGCACTACTAGATCAGACTCATAGTGATCTGCCTGTCTACAGCCTCCCAGGAGTGGGATTACTGGCACAACCTGGGGGCGGGGCCAGCACTGCAGGCCGGGAGACTGAACCCCTAGCTCCTGCACCTGCTTATAGGTATTTTAATCCACTGAGCTATTGGCCGGCCCTTGTGGCAGATCAAGTAATGATTTTTTCCCAAAATCAAATATGTATCTAGGGTATGATTTAGGAACAGATAGAGGAAAATATGTTTCAGATCTAGTACCTATTCTGATGGAAAGAGAGAGGGGTCATTGGTCTCAATCAACACAGGAACGGCAGCAGTTACCCTTTATCCACAGGGCGATATGTTCCAATGTTCTGAGACCCCCACCATCAATTAATATTAACAATAGATAATAAAATAAAATAATTATAAAATATACTGTCATAAAGGGTACCTGAAACATTTTCTTTTATTAACTTTTCTAATTTTAATTTTTAAAAAATTTCTGGACTTGGCCATTTAATAGTCTTGGATGCAGCTGTTCAAGGCTAACTAAAACCATATCAAGTACAATAGATAATAGGCAGCTACTCTGTAGCAGACATAAGTCACTTTCCTAGGCCTCAACCCACAGGCCGAAATACACTTTTTAAAACTGCCCATTGGGGAGTGGGGATTTAGCTATCACACCTGGCCATGCTGGTAGTGCATAATGACGAAACCTTACCCCAAACACTCACCTGGAATTTGGATGTGATGGAAAGGTGGGGTAGAAACTGAAATTGTGCTCTTTGAAAATCTCTGTCCATGTCCTGTGAAATTTTTCTCTTTTACTTCTTAGATAGTTGAGAAGGTCACCATAACAACAATATTCAAAAATCAAGTAAATGGGTCCTGAAATAAGAACAGTTTTCATTATCAGTACACAAACCCCACATTGCTTTTTTTTTTTTTTTCTTTCCATCAGAAATCTTCTTAGCAGCATTCAACATACTTAAGGAGAGCTCCCATCCCCAACTTTGGGCATATATTTTTTTCAGATTTTTTTCATATATTTCATATATTTTTTTCAGATTGCTTTCATGCTTGTTTGTTTGTTTGTTTGTTGGCCAGCTCAGCCTGCCCTAGGGGTGAGGCTAGCATGGCATGTGGTGGCAGGGATCAAAACATGGTCCCTGTGCTTTGCCTAAGCTTGTCTAAACAGGTGCTTTAGACCACTGAGCTCTCTCACTGGCCCATTCCTTTTTTTTTTTTGGCTGGCTCAGGCTCCCTTAAGGTTGGGTCTGGTGTGACTTGTGGAGCTGGGGAATGAACCTCGGTCCTCTGTGCCCGAGTTTTCCCAAGCAGGTGCTTTAAACAACTGAGCTAATCTGCAAGGCCCCCAATTTCAGTTTTTTGCTCAAACTTTTTGGGAAATCAGCCTCATCTCACTTTGGGGGGTCCTGGCATACATAGCCTCCCCAGTATCTCCAGCATCCAGAAACTTTCAGCCTCTGCCTGGGACTTACATGCAACTGCGTTGTGAACACTCGCTACTATAACTTGGATCTGGAATGTCCTCTTGAAGCCTCTGTATTAGAGACTTAGTCACCAGCCCATGGTGCTGTTGGAAAGTGGTAGAAACTTTAAGAAAGCAGGGCCTTACTGGAGGGTTTTGGAGGCATGCCCTTGACAGGGATATTGAAACCCCCACTTATCTCTCTCTGTTTCCATCTCTGCTTTTCTCTGCCTCCTTCACTGAATAGGCCTCTTCCACCATGCCTCCTTACCATGGTGCTCTGCTGCTACAGCCCAAAGCAACAGCGCCAAGTGACCATGGGCTGAGATCTCTGAAACTGGGAGCCAAAATAAACATCTCCTCCCTTTGGGTTGATAATCTCAGGAACTTCCTCACAGTGAAGGAAAGCTGACTAACATACTGGATTTTTTTTTTTAATTTTAGGGAAGGGTCTATAGGCTCTCATTACTAGATTGGACTCCTAGTGATCCACCTGTTTACAAGGATGTGCCATGTGCCACCACAGCCAGTCTTAATTGCTTTCTCAGTGAGCCCTGGGGACAGGGCCCACTCAGCAGGTCCCCTGCATCTGCTTGAAAGCACTGTTTTTTGTCTTTTTACCTTTTATTGCCTTTTAAAAATTTATTTTAAAGAAAGTATAGTGATAATTGATATGACATTAGGATTTACACACATTTAGAAGACCAAGATAACAGTGATTCAAGCATGGTTTTTGCATTACATACTGCTGTCCTCAATGTAGTTGCTTAGTTCCCAGATAGCATACAAAGTTAGTCCAGGTGAAAATTCTACATATTAACTGCTATTTTCAAAAAATTGATGGAAATTCTTAGTATAACCACCTCAGGCATCTTGTATATATACAAGATTTGTTGTTTGCCTGAGGAAAGAGAAATGTATTTTCAAGCCTCTCTTAGGTCCATTTTTCTCTTTTCTCTGTTCTTTTAGTCCCAGCTCCAGCTTTGCTGTTCCACAAAGAATGATCCTGAGCACCCAGTTTGGTTATCCCTAGGTAGATGTGGAAGAATCAGAAGATTCTGGAAAGATAATTTGACATCCCACCTTAACTATGACTTCTATGAAGGCAGCCTGACAAGGCATTGGCCAGACTCTATTTTTATCATTGTATTTATGCAAACAAAAGAGAAGCACACATACCACAGAACAGATTTTCAGGATCATTCATGTTTTTCAGCAAGTTTACATTATATGACATATCCTAATGGAACAGGTAATATTGATCCATTTCATTTATGAAGTACTCTACATCTAACTCCACTTGGGGGATCACAATGGGACCGAGAAAGGAGAGTAAGAATGAGAACAAATGTCTTCTATAGGCTAAAACAGTGTGTACTGGGTATTTCTGGTGACAGGCAGTTACCTGACAGTGTGCATGCCCCCAGCAGGTTCACAATATTCTCGTGGTGCCCCAGTTGAGTCAGCATTTTAAGCTCTGACATGAGTGCCTCTTTTTCAGAATTGTCTGCTTTTTCTGTCAATGAAGGAATGTAAAGAAACATCAAGCCCAAGTAAAATAGGAATTTCATGTTTAATAAATTAAAAATTTCCCCAGGTCAAGTCTGACTTGCATTGCTTATCAAAATTATAAGAAGGGTAGATACACATGAACTGTAAATAATAATACCTTGTGCTTTAAGATATGATTTCAAAGACTACAGTATAAGTGTCGAATCTACTATACTTTTCTAGCAATCTACTGCTCAATAGAAAAATCCTTAGAGTTAGCTTTAAAAACAAATAAGATAATAATAACACATGATTTTCCTCTGCAGAAGAGTTTAATAGTTACACAGAAGATAGCGACAATATTTCATTCATTCATTCATTCATTCACTCAGACTATTGGGTAGTTCAAGTCACAAAAAGCCAAGCTATGAAAGTCAGAGAGTATGCTTGATTCCACCTGCTTTTCTTGTGCCTAGAACCTTCCATTAATTGGTGACCCCAAAGAGAAAGCCAGAGAGGACTAATTCCTACTAACCAAGTTCTCACAAAGTCTTTAACTGATGATGAGAAATAGCACTGCCACTTAGGCAGCATTTGTTCACGGGCCAATAGACCCAGATCTTGGACACAAGTCCAGGCAGCTTTGCTTAAAGCCTTTCTTAAAGCCTTTCACAGCAGGTGAGTAGCTACTGATGAACTCAGAGGGCTCCTGTCACTGAGGCTGATGGGTAGATGCTTGGGGAACAGTGTCCCCAGTGGGGGTATATCCAAGAGTAAGGAGAGGGTCTTTTGACTCTTTTTTTGTTTAATGTGGTACTGGGATTAAACCTGGGATCCTGTACTTTCCAGGCAGGTGTTTATGCCACTGAGCTATCTCCCCTGCCCTGGACTCTTTACTCCACGTTCTGGCCACCCACCCTGAAGTTAATGTACTCTTTCTTACAAAAATAGTAACTCTGACTTATAGTCAATGATGATTCAATTAAATTTTCAGGTCTATTTATTTGGAAGACACCCTAGCCTTTACGTGGTCTTTCCAGAGCACTGATACCACCTACTTTGTCGTAAGTGTGTAGTGAGGGGTATTTCCTGTGTCCTAAATCTTTTTTTTTTTTTTTTTTTAATCTTAAGGAACCATCTACAGGGTGCTTAGGGTCTCACTACTAGATCTGACTTGTAGTGATCTGCCTGTTTACAGCCTCCCAAGAGCTGGGATTATAGGTGTGCCACTGTGCCCAGTGTCAATTACCATCTCAGCACACTCTTGGCAGGCCCAGGGATCAAACCCCTGACCCCTTGGCCTACTTGAAGGTGCTTTATTCCATGTCTCCTAGATCTTGGCTTTAGATTTGGATCTGCTTCTGTGAGCCCAATACCCATCAGCATATTACATCTTCAGTTGCTTCTCACTTGAAAGCGATTTGTGACTTTAAACTGTTCATCTGCTGAGTATGTACTATGTATGTACGAAGTGCCTACTGTGCCGTATGCCACAGAATGAAATAAAACCAAGTGTCTCCTGGAAAAGGGAGACAAGTATGTAAGCCATTACAATACACAGGCAGCCCTGAGCACTGTGAGCTCTGCACCTGTGAGCACAGCACAAAGAAACTGCATCTGTACTAAGCAAACATACACTGTTTTCCCCTTATCATCACTCCCTAAATAATATAGTATAACAACTACTTACATAGCATTTACATTGCATTAAGTATTAGAGGTCATCTAGAGGTGAATTAAAGTGTACAAGAGGATGTGTGTTGGCTCTATGTGAAGACTATACCATTGTACAAAATGAATCTGAGCATCTGGTGTTGTGGGATCCTCAGACTGGGTCCTGGGAGCAATTCTCTATGGATACTAAGATGACTGCACTACTACAGCTGTACTATTATGTATTATTAATATTCTAACTGTATATTATGGTACTATATGAAATTAGTACTATAATGAAATATGACAAATGAATGTAGGGTGCTATGGGTCATGGAAGAAGAAAGAGGAAGGGGGAGAGGAAGAGAGAAAAATAGCAAGATAGGCACAGACCCTGCCTTCTTGTTGTTTATGAATTAAGGCAGCAGATAAGATATTACTTGAATAATTAAATAGTTAATGATAATCATGAGCAATTCCATGAGACAAGCCAACAGAGAGCTAAGGTAACATATTGCAAGAGATTTGATCAGGTGTGGTGGTCCTTGGGACTGAATTCAGGGTCTCATGCATGCCAAGAATGTGCTCATGCACTGAGATAGACCCCCAACCCCAAGTGGTTGGATCCTGTCTACAGTAGGGAGAAAGTATCCCTGAAGAAGTGTTATTTAGGATGCCTAAGTGAAAGAGGAAGAAAGGCCAGGCAGAAGGCTCTTCTGTGCAAAGGCCCTGAGGAAGTAGGAATACCTTACTCTAAGGAACCGAAAGCAGGGCAGTGTGGTAGAATTGTGAGAGTGAGAGGCAGGCACGTTGGCCTCCAGCTGAGTCATTCAAGACTGTGTAGACCATTTAGATAGCAACTGAAAGCCATGGGAGTATTAGGCAGGAAAAGAATGGGATCTGTTGTATTTGTTTCATCACCACCTGGACTGAAGGGTAAATCCACCCAGAGGTAAGAGTGGACACTGGGTACCTACTTTGGAGAGTATTGCAGCCATTCAGGAGAGACAGGCCTGGATGAGGGAGGGAATAGGAGATGAATCTGAAAGATGCTAAGCTGGAAACCTGATGGGGTTAGAAAGAGGGCAGTGTCCAAGAAAGTCCTCACTTTCTGGTTTGCCCAAATGTGTAGAAATTAGCTCCTCATTGGCATTTGATATCAATCCCTAAGAGGAGGGAATATTGATGTAAGGCTAAAGTTGGGGAATTTGATTTGGATAACTTGAAAGGACTTCTAAGACATCTAAGCATTTGGCCATAAGATCCTGATGCTCAGAGGCAGATGCCGTCTGAGGACTAACAGTGTACAAGAGGACTCTGGGGTGTAAAGTGAGCACTTATGGTGAGCACATGGAGCCCAGGATCAAGCCCACAGGAGCTCTATGTCCAAAGCCAGATGGAAGAAGATGAGCCAGCAAAGCACAGAGAGAAGTAGCAAGAAATCCAGAAGAATACTGATGCAGAAGCCAGAGGGAGAAAGCATTTCAAGATAAAAATCCAGTCAGTAGTATCAACACAGGCTGTGATATTAAGTTACTTGAAAACTGAAAAATGCCCATTGGGCTTAGTTGGTTGGAGGTGCTAAAGTTCAAAAAACAAAACCCCAAACCCTAAAGTATGGCAACTTTGGAAAGGAGCAGGCTCAAGGTCTCTCTTGCCATCCCTGCAGCCCACTGTCTGGTTTGAGCCTTCTGAAGTTCCCTTCTGCATAAAAAGCTTCCTTCCCGGAAGAAATGCAATTGTTATAAAACTTCATTAACCAGGAAAGATCAGTCCTCAGGACAGATGAAACTAAAATTCTCCAAGCTCAGAACACTGTCCCCAGAAAGACTTTCCATGTATCTTTTGAGGACAGTATTTAGCAGACTTCATGTACATAGTAAGGCAGACAGGTGCAGACCTCCCCATATGTTTCTTCTTTTACCTCTCCCAGACCTTGTCCTCACAATCTCCCAGAAACCCAGGCCCCCACCCAAGTGTCTGTTCTTTTCTGTAACTCAGGATACTATAAAAGCTTTGCTATTTGTTCTTTCAGCCATCTGACTCATACTTGTGATTTTTTCCATGCACAACAATTAATTTGTATGCCGTTTTCTATTCTTCCTATTGTCAGTTCACTTCAGCAACATCTCAGAAAGCGAAGGAGAAATTTTCCTCTTGCCCCTATGTAAGTCACTGTTCCTCTTAGCATGAGAGCCAGTGGGGGTTCCCTTGCTGAGTAGTGATAGTATAAGGAGTTATAGGGTGGGGTGAGATTGGAGTGGGGTTGGAGCAGCAAACAGGAGGCAAGCAGACAGGGCTCCAATTTGTTCTTCTATCCAGTTATTTCAAGATGTAACACATAGTCAGGTGTGGGGACACATGCTGACAATCTCAGTGCTCTGGGAGATGGAGGTAGGAGGATTGCAAATTCAAGCCCAATCAGGGCCCTTAGTGACTTCGTGAGATCCAATTTTAAAATAAAAAATCAAAAAGACTAGGGGTGCAGCTCAGTGCAGAGACCCTGGGCTTAGTGCATAGTACCACAAAAACAAACCATCAACAACAACTACAAAAAAGACAGAAACAACTTTTGTCTTTTTTCTTCAGTGACTGTAACCCTAAATATCAAAGTCAACAAAAATTAAATAGCGAAGAAGTATAGTTTTGTATTCATGTATTCATGACTTGGTTAACCCTGATTCTTTTGAAACCTTGAAGCATGGCAGATGGGAATCACAAAAATAATGGAAAAGAGAAAGGGTTGGCCACATAGCTCAGCTGATTGAAGTGCCTGCTGAGGCACATCCAGGAGCTGACGTTTGATCCCTGGCATGCTGTGCTGGCCCTGCCCCATGGGTACACTGAGATAGAGATTGAGACTGGGTGTGGTGGTGCACACCTGTAATCCCAGTGCTTGGAAGGCTGAAAACAGAAGGTTCACTACAAGTCTGATTTGTGTAGTGAGACCTGATAGACCCTGTACTAAAAAAATAAAAAATAAAAAAAGATGGAGAAGAAGAGAGGGCTCAGTGGGAAACTGTCTTCTATTTTGCACCACTTTGTTGACATTTACTCTACCGTATATATCATACCTTTCAGCATTTTGACTGCAACCTGGATGGAGACTCCTGTTTTACTAATTCCATAAGCTGTTGCATTCATCACTTTTCCAAAAGCACCTGATCCTAGTACCTTTCCTGCAAAGGTAAAAGGGGAATAAGTGTGTTTCAAAGGTCTTCAATGAAAAGGAAATGCTATAGAAACAACTGACACATTCATTCTCACCGAATTCTAAATTTTCTCTTGGAAACTCCCAGTTAAGATCATATTCATATTCTCTGAAATCAATGTAGAAGTACTCATTGTCCAGTGAGCCAGTCACCTGGACCATCTGTAGCTGGCTCTCATACCTAAATTGCTTCAGAGATGAAAGAGGTAGTGAGCAACAGGCAGTTTTTCAGGTACAGGAAACAGTAATGAATTTTCCCCATTGCTTTTACCTTTTTGTACTTGTGACAAATGAGCATAATTAGAACAATAATGAAGGGAAGACAAAGCCCAATTGTTGCATAGAATGAGATGTTGTCTTGGATGAAAGGGAATGGGCCTGGAAGGAAAAAGCATCACTCAGCAATGAAACAGAATTCCTCTTCAGTTATAAATAGTAAATCTCTTATTAGAATCTTGCACATCCTACTCCCACAGAAACTACAGCAGCATATCCACAAAGGCCAAGTCCCTTCCTAGAAAATTCTAAGTGATTCTATGCCCACTTTTAAAAGAATCATAAGAATTACATCCATTTCAACCCACAGGAAGTACGAGCCAGACTTTAAAATGTCTGTGTTGCACCTACAAATGTCGTGTGAATGTTGGAGACATTAGCTTTGTAAAGCTGGTGATTCTAAAACCAGTAGTGGGGGCCCGGCGGGATGGCTCAGTGGTTTAAAGCGCCTGCGTGGGAAAGCTTGGGCGGCTTCAGGAATAGCGGTTCGATCCCTGGCACCACAAGCTGCGCCAGCCCTGCCCTCAGGGCAGGCTGAACCAGCCATAAAAGTGAGTGGATAAACAAAGGTTCTGAAACAAGAATAAATAAATAAATAAAAATTTAAAAATTCTTTAAAAAAAATAAAACCAGTAGTGTTGGTGGGCAAGTTACAGAATTGTTTAATTCAGGTGAGAGTTCTAAGAAACAAACCAAAAATTGTTAAAAGGCAGGCTAAAGGTAAATAAGAAGATTGACCTAAAGGAAAATGATAGGCTCTGAGTAATTAACTCTGTTCTGGTACAGCTGGAGCTTTTGGTGGATCATCATAGCAGCTTAGGGGTTCTCTACGTCACTATTTTTTTTCCCCTTTCAAACCTCTACATCACTAACTTATGAGTCATAATAACAGAAGTAAAACTGCCTGCATTGCAAAACAGTACAATATAGGTCAGTTTGCCTGACTCAAAAAGCTCTTTTTTATTTACGCATCCAACCTATACTCTCTTGTAAAATTCCCCCAACAAAAACTAGGGATAGAGACTAGCTGTAGTAGGGAATTCCTGAAGATGAAGGGTCACAACAGCTACTGTGGCCTACCTGGTGAGTTTAAAAGGATTGTTTCACAAGATGTGCCCATGGAATTGTACGCGCAGCATTTGACCAGGAACCCTTTCACAGCCTCACTCATGTTTAGGGTACTGCTCGAGACCCACTGTCCGAACACTTTTCGGTTAGCCTTTTTATGCCAGACTCCTTCTGTGATCTCTTCTGTACAGCTGAAAAGCAATGAAAAGTTAAGCTAGCTGCAGCTGCTGTCAAAGTGGAAGTCAGGGTTTCTGTTACCAGTGCTCGTAGACATTTATCTGTGATGAGTTATCAGAAACAATCTAGGGCCGTGAAGAATTATGGTTGACTCAGACGATAACAACTTTAAATACATCATCAACTTGTCTTAAACTGTATCTATGAAAAAAGTCAATATGCCAGGGAGTTTTTGATTCAGGGAGGTTCTGATTACTTGGGAGATTTGTCTGAGCATTTCTTCCAGGTCCAAGATGGCAATGGGTATCCATCTGAGGAACAAGATGCTTCACTTGCTGATGCTTCAGCCAACACTTGAGGTTTTCCTGCAGAGAATACGCATCATGAGCTCATGGAGTTGGTATTTTCCAGAAACAGTTTTTTTTTTTTTTTTACATTAATATTTTTATTTCATTTTGAAGTTTTCAAACTGGCAAAGGTTCTACTTGGCCAGAGACAATTTTAAATTTGACATCAGTAAAAGCTGCGCATTTATTCTAGGCAGTGTGTGCTTCTCACATTCTGGTAGGTGTCTCATTTGCTGCTTTTTTTTTTTTGTTCAGTATCAGGGATCAAACTCAGGACCTTGCATTTGCGAGGCAGGTGCTTAAACCACTGAGTTATCTCCCTGGCCCCAGGTGTCTCACTTGGGATGTCTCATGATGTCTGTTACTCCCTTATCCCATGCCATAAAACCTTCTTGAGATATAGCCCTGCTATGGCAGAGAGGGAACTTCATTTTTTTCATTATTATTTTTTATTGCTTTTAATAAGAAATAACTATGTATAACAATGTGACAGTTTCAAAACACATCAGTAGTACATTTTGATATAGATAAGGAACTTCATAGGGACAATAGTTGGAGGAATTCTGGGGCCTTAATCCAAGACCTATTACCCACAGAAGATGGAGACATGTCTTTTTTTCTTTTCTGCCCTGCTAACCATGTATGGAATGTACTCTCCCCTTATTCCTCTATTCTGAGGGAGAGAACCTGGGATACCATGACAGTGGAGCACACCATGATGTCTCTAAGGACAAGATCATTTTATTTATTTATTTATTTTTGTCTTTTTGAGACAGGGTCTCGCTATGCAGTTCAGGCTGGCCTTGAGCTCACTTTTGTAGCCCAGGCTGGTCTCGAACTCATACTGATCCTCCTGCCTCAGCCTCCTGAGTGCTGGGATTACAGGCGTGCACCACCATGCCCGGCTAGGACAAGATCATTTTATACCAGGAAGAAATCTCCTAAAATTGCTGGGCATGGTGGTCATGCCTGTAATCCTAGCACTTGGGAGGCTGAGGCAGGAGGATTGCTGCAAGTTCGAGACCAGCCTGGGCTACAAAAGTGAGCTCAAGGCCAGCCTCAACTGCATAGCGAGACCCTGTCTCAAAAAGACAAAAAAAAAAAAAAAAAAAAAAAAAAAAAAAAAAAAAAAAAAAAAAAAAAAAAAAAAAAAAAGAAAGAAAGAAAAAAAAAGAAAAAAAGAAAAAAGAAATCCCCTAAAATAATAAAGAGAGGTTATGAAAAGTTTTATACTCCTGACCTGCTGCAAAATTACCAACCCTTACATCAGCAACCCCACAGAACATGGTCTCCTTCCTTGGTCAAAGCCAGTCAGATCTTCTCTAAGTGGCCTGTGCCCTTTCTGGACCTTCTTTTCTTCATGTTGATATCCCTTCCTCTACCTTCTCAACTAAAGTGTTTACCTGTAAGTCTGTGCTGTTGTCTCAGTTTCAGTTTCCATTACCATGGTGACAGAAGTTTCTAATGTCCCCTATCAACAACACCTCTCCACTGAATGCTACTTTCCCACTGCTTGCTCCTCCTGGAGAAAGCCGAGGTATAGACATCTACTTACATATTGTATCTCTTAGCTAAGAAGCTAAGCTGATTCTTAGCTTCATGAGGATATATGCAGGTCTGATGAAATATGTACTTTTTTCTTTGCTCTTATCTTTTTATAGACCAAAGACATGACAATTATTCAAATAAATAAATGACAGTGATATGACTTTCAACTTTTCCTTAACATTACCTTTTATTTTTTATTTTTTTTTAACATTACCTTTTAAAGAGTTAAAGTCACATTAAAGCACACACAGAAAAGATATGGAATTAAGTCTCTTAGCCAGTAAGTAAAATGTCAAGATATCTCAGCATTAAGTACATTCCATAGCAGCCTTTCTAAGTCATGAATGAGGACATATTGACTAACAGAGCATAAAGGCATTAAAAGACACACACAAAAGATGCAATTCTTGGAAATATGACTTACTTCTTATATTCAGCGTGAACATTTTGGTGAACTGAGCATCATCATTTTCTGCGTGGAAGATATACTCTCCTGGCTGGTGTTTATGGTTGCAAAACTTAGATATGCTGTTTGAAAAAAAGACAGGTTTAGCCTGGTTTTTACAGAAAATGTTACAACAAAAGACAGCATGTGTGGAAAGGGACTTCTGCAAGTCTATCTTGACCTGCTGAATTCAATGACCCAAGAGGTATCTGTACACCGGACTCTCGCTACTCTAAGTGTGATACACAAGAGAGACGCCTTGGTGTCAGTATAGAATCATTTGGGAACTTGGCAGAAATACAAAATTCAGACCCCACTTCCAACCATAGAGCATTTTAAGATAGTCCCCATGTGGTTCACAGGTACATGAAGGGCTGGGGCTGGTTGAGTATCCTCAGAGAGACAAGCAAGGTCCTTCCTCTTATGTATTTTGGATAGTCAACTTCCCAGAACATGGAAGAAACTGCAGGTGGGAGAGTGGCTCTACTTCCTGAAATGACTAGCTTGCTGATGTTTGTCCAAGATAGAGTCTCCAATTTACACAGCAATTATCAGTGGTGAGGCTCAAATCTTTTTTGTTTGTTTGTTTGTTTTTTGGTTTTTTGAGACAGGGTCTCACTATGCAGTTCAGGCTGGCCTTGAGCTCACTTTTGTAGCCCAGGCTGGTCTCGAACTCACACTGATCGGCCTGCCTCAGCCTCCCAAGTGCTGGGATTACAGGCATGCACCACCACACCTGGTGGTTGAGGCTCAAATCTATTGAGTTTACACAAAAATCTTTCCCTGATCTTGCCAGTCCTTAGTACCTACTTGGAATGCTGATCAAGCACCCTGTATATTGTGACATGGGTAATTTGGTATTGGGGGCTGTAACCATGCCTACATAATCTTGGATGGTGTAGTGGGAATGCCAGATAGCATAGGAGGGTGGGGGTAAAGGAGTTGTTGGATATGCCTTCATGTATTCACTGTAACAAAACCATAGAAAAAGAATCCGAAATTCTAAGGCTTCATCAAAAGACATATAATGAGACTACAGCTTACTTATAGTTTAAATGTTTTTTAAGACTAGGCACAGTATGGGGAGAGTAGAAAAGTAAGCATGAAGAGCCAGTGCAAAAGCTGACCTTAAACTAGGAGCCATGTAGGAAGTAAAGACTTATTTAAAAAAAGGGGGGAGGGTCATTCTTTGTCAGACAACTTTCTGTCACCATAATGGATACCTGAGAAAGTCAATTTATAAAGTGAGAAGGTTTATTTTGACTCAGTTTTAGAGGTTTCCATCTGTGATTGGTCAGCCCTGCTGCTTTGAGGCCTGCAGCAAGGCAGCTGGAGTATACACTATAATAATATTAGTCACCTAATTGTCAAGCAACAGAAAATAGGAAGAGGAAGGAACAGAGGTCCCACTACCTCCTCCAAGGGTATATCACCAAATATAGGAAGATTCCCACCAGGCTACGCCTCTTAAAATTTCTTCCACTTCCTAGAGATACTACTGCAGGGAATAAACCTTCAATGCAGGGCCATTTGGGAGGCCCTTAGGATCAAAGCTATTCTAGCTCCTACTCTCAGAAGAAGCTGAGTGTGGAGTAATTAAGGCTTAAGCTGAAAGCATGATCTAAAGAGACAGAAGTCAGTACAGATGTGGACAGCTCTGTAGGCTTCACAGAAGTAGAACCTGAGCTGTTTGTCCTGAAGAATTGGCTTAAAGAGGAGAAAAGGAAGGAGGTGCAAGGAGGAGGCAATGCATCAGGAAGGCAGGAGACAGGAAAGCACAGGGCTGCAGGGGGAGGAACAGGGAGCCCTCTCAGGGCTAAATGGATATAATGTAGCCAGCTGATTATGGATCCTAAAAAAAAAAAAAAAAAAAAAAAAAAGCCTAACTAGTTAAACCTAATGGAGAAAATAGGAAGAGGATACTCTGAATCCCTGAGCAGACTTAAGTATCACGAATAATATTTAATTTACTTTCTTGAGGAGCTGGTGATGGAACCCCAGTGCTCGCCCAGTGCTCTACCATTGAGATACACATCCAAGCCCCATGAAGATTAACAAAGTTGGCCTGAGGACAGTAGGGAAGTTTATTGGAGGTATGAACAGAGGTAGTCCCAACAACCCAAAAATTCAGTCATTCAACCATCAATGGTAGATCTTATTGTATGAGAAGAATCAAGAGTGAGATTATTTGGAAAAATCTGTTTCTGTTCTCACAGAATATACAGTTTAGTGGTGAAAGCAGGTAAGTGAGGAGACAATAACAGTAGTGTGTAGAAAGTTGGGAAGTCTTAAGAAAAGAGAAGTAAATGTTCAGAGTTGGAGTTTCAGAACATGACAGAGGAGTGTCATCTAAGGAGTGAAAATGGGAATGAAAAGAGCAAACCTAAGAGATAGCAGGCCAAAAAAAAAAAAAAAAAAAAAAA
>PVJA010028380.1:0-12016 GCA_004027025.1 Myocastor coypus | reverse complement strand
TTAAAAGCTGAGCATTTAATGCTTTTTCTGTAATATGCTTTGTTAAGAAGAAGACTGAGCCAGTAAGAAGGGGTTCTCTCAGCCTAACCCCTGACTAACTTCTGGAAAACCAGGAGGAAACATTTAGTGAACTAGAGGTGGGGGAAGGATGGAGGGGAAGGTCAGACAGCCAGCCAATGAAGGGGAGAAATAAGTCTAGCTACATGGGGCTCCCAGACTTTCTGAAGGCAGCATTGCAGTGGCCTAAGAAAAGATAGGAGGTTCTAAAAGGGACAAGGTCAGTTTAGAGGCACTGGCCAAAAACTATGAGAAGGAAGAAGAGATTTAAAAAGAGAAACCAAGAGTGTAAGTAGGGACCAAAAATGTATACTAGATATGGCGAAATAGGGAGAAAACGTTCAAATAGGGAGGGGACCTGGGAAGGGCAGAGGAGAAAAGGAAGGAAGACAGGAGAAAGAGAAAAGATGGAAAAATGAAAAAGAAAAGCTTTTTTAAATAAGGAGAGGAAGAGGGATTGAAGGGAGAGAAGGGGAATGGGAAGAAAAGAAGCAAGATATATCATGTACAGGTACAAATTCCCTATGATGAATGTGATCATTATGTACCAATGACCTTAAAATGTATTAATAAATGTACTTTTAAAAAAAAGAAGAAAAAAACCCAAGAATACTCACATTAAAAGGAGAGAGAGAGAGAGAGAGAGAGAGAGAGAGAGAGAGAGAGAGAGAGAGATACGAAGGAAGCTAAGAAAGAGAAATAACAGAGAGAAAGAGGGAAGCCAGCCACGTGGCCATCTGGGAACCATGCCAAAAGCTGTAGTCAGCTTGGTGGGCAAAGTAATGAGAAATTCTCATTGTGTGTCCAAAAGGAAATGTTTTCTAATAAATCTCTATAGAGTGTGATAAAATCAGTTACATGCTTTTACACTGGAATTTAGAATATCAATGATTGATAGATAATACCAATTCCAAGTTAAGTCTAAGATGTTTGCTACTCAGAAAGACAGTGATGTTAAGCTCAAGTACCTACGTTCTAGAGTAATAGTATCACTAAACTTTTCTTCTGGAGGATTAAGAATATAAGTTTATAGACCAAAGATTAGACAAAAGGAAGGACTACAAGGATAGCCAATATTTTGGCCCTAGCCCTTCAAGCTCAGTGAGGACTCAGGACATAAGAGAACCTGTGCTATAACATCCTATAACTCAGTGGTTTCCCAAATTTTCTGTTCAAGGAGATTATGGGGCCACAGAGGAAAGGGATTGAAGATACATAGTATGCCAAAGGAGAGTCATCTAAAGAGAAAACATTCTCTTGGGCTTTCAGAGAGCAAATTGGTCAAGCAATGACTGTGACGCATCCAGATGGCTGACACCAACAACAGTTCTACAAAGCATTGTACATGGTTTCAAAGTAAATCCTAAGAGGATTTGACTGACCTTGGGAGATACAAAAGTTCCATGTTTTGTTATACAGGTCTTGCTTTAACTTACCCTTAACCACCCAGCAGAAAAGTTTAACCATGAGGCATAAAACGTAAAGCCAGATTAGTATGCTGAGCTGTAAAAGGCTTAAATCAACAGCTTCCATCATTGCCAGTTTTGCCAATAATCCACTGTGATTATGGAACATTGAATTATGTACACAGCTACTTTTTCTTAGTTCAATGAGAAGAAATTTTTTTGCACTAATAATGATTTGAAAAATTATCACGTCTACATTCTGTGTTCTGTATAACTACTAGGAGGACAACAATATGCATTGTATTAAATACTGGAAATGTACTATTAACGTGTTTTTGAAACTACCACATTGTTATTTCTTATTAAATGCAATAAAAAAGGAAATATTTTGTAGACTTTTTCCTCCTTGGTCTTTTGCACTGGCTCATGCAGCATAAAGGCTGCATTTGAAACAGTTTGATTCTTCTGAACAATCACCAGGTAGGAAGCTGGTCAGAGCACAAAGCTGAATCCAAGGCTATTTCAAATTGCCTTTTCTTGGCTTTCAGACAGTTAACTCTTGAACACTTATGTGGCTGGAACCAACACTTATGTGACTGGAACCATGGGGATTCCAAGGGGACTAACCTGATATTTCACTGGGAGATTCTCAAAACTTCCTCTTTCCTCGAGAGTTTTTCTTAAAAAGGCCCATCTGACATAGATGGGACAGCAGGAAATTTGAGTCCATGGTGAAATAGTATCTTGAAGACTGAGAAGATGCACTCACATTACAATTATGAAAAGGATTTTTTCCTCTGTCATCAAAATGCAGGTCAATTTTATTTTCCATTTAGTGCCCAGAGAAAAAGAGCCAGCTCTTCCCAGGGGCCAAGGGGTTATTTTCCTATTTGGTAAAGAATGCTTTTTTTTTTAAATGGCTGGTTCAGCCTGCCCTGGGGGTGGGCTAGTGCAGCATGTGGTGCCAGGGATTGAACCGCAGTCCCTGCAATTGCCTAAGCTTTCCTAAGCAGGCGCTTTAGACTGCTGAGCCATCTCTCCAGCCCCAATAATGCTTACTTAAGGGGCTGGGGAGATAGCTCAGTAGAATAAGCACTTACCTGGTAAGTGCAAGGGCCTGAGTTCAATCTCCAGTTCCACAAAAAAGAAAAAAAAATGCTTTCTTTAATGAGCAAGGGTCTATCTAAGTAAAATTAGAAGGCAGAGAATCATAAAGCATTGGAGAAGGTATTGAGGAAGGCAAGAGCTGTGGAAGTGGCAAAAGAGAGGAGGCTTTCTATAGCTCGGAGGATGCAGACAGCTGAGCTCCACTCCCTCGGCCTTCAGGCTGTGGTGCAATCTGATCTGCGCAAGTTTCTGTTATGAGTTAGATAACAATGGGCCAGGACTGGTGATTTATAGTTTCTCTCTGCAGTACCAGGTTCATTTTACATTAGGCACTGACAAGCCTGAAGGTTTACAAAATTCAGTAGCAAAACATGGCACATGCTAGTGACACTTTTATTTTTCAGTAACCCGAATGGGTGAATATATGTGTGTGGGGTTGTTTCTGTTGTTTTGATTTTGTTTTTGCAATATCGGAGATGGAAAAAAGGGCTTCATGTGTGCTAAGCTGGAGCTCCAACACCGAGCCAGTCAGCACATCTCTGTTCTCTTATACCCTGTGGTCGACAACCTCACAATCTGAAATGAGCTGGCTTGGGCAGCACCACCGAGGAATGGCTGAAACCACAGAAGTCCAGGCTGTTTCTATGCACACACAGCTCTGCAGCAGCCGGGTGCTAGAAATGTGGGCACATCTCTCCACCTCTCTGGCCTCAAGCTCCTTGTCTAGAAAATGAAGGGAAGGACAGTGCCCACCTCATCTAGTTCTTGGAGAAGGTATTTTCAAAGTACAAAAAAAAAAAAAAGACAAAGCAATTCTGTATAGGTTGTTTATAACAATGTGCAGCACAGAGTAAATAAAATACATGCCTTGGGCTGTCACTGCTATGATGATTATTAGGCCTAATGATCATTTCTAATAACAAAGACGTTTAAGGTCTGGGGAAGTAGCTAGAAAGCACTTGCCTAGCATCTACCACCGAGGGAAGGTGAAAACGATGGGAGAAAGGGAAGGAAGAGAGAGGCAGGGGAAGATAGGGGAAGGAGGAAGTGAGAGGGGAGGGACAGGGAAGAGGAAAGGCAGAGGGGAGAGGAGGAGAGAAGGAAGAAAAGGGGAGGGAGGGAAAAGATTAAGAAAGAAAAAAGAGGAAAAGGGGAAGAGTTTTAACCTGAGGTATACAGTAAATATGAAAACCACATTCAAATAAAAAGAAAGATGCAATGGCAAAAAGCTAAAACTGATCCCCAGCAGCAGGAGCTGATTAAAATAAAAACTTCTAACAAAGTCAAATACTATGCTGTCACTAAAACAGTAAGGTAAATATGATAACAGGTTTTAAAAGACGCATATGGTACATGCTAACTGAAAAGTCAGACTACCAATATCACAATTTCATGTCCATACAAAGGTCTTTATTTCATGTGTGTTCTACCGTGGCTATGAAGGAAAAAGGAAAAGTCTTCAGAGATGGAATTATAGGTGGTATTTTTCTATTTTTAAGACAATTTTTCAGAAAGCACAAGTGAAGGATACTGATTTGCTCTGTGTAACTGTGAAGGTAACTGAGTCTCAGCTTTCATAGTTTAAAAGTAGGATTAGGGGGTTCAGTGAGACAGTGCCCAGCAGAGACTCACACCTTGCCTTGTGCATGCTGAAAGCGCCAAGGGTCTAGTGTTAGTAAGTAGCTTTAGAGTAGTGATGGCAAACATTTTAGAGAGCGAGCACCAAAACTATAACCCAGAATCTGTTTATTTATCCCAAGACTTCCATTAAACTCAAATACTGAGGTTTCATTTAGAAAAAAAACCCAACTCATGTTAATATCTATTGTCTTAAAAGGAAAACATAGTAACAGCTTTCAGTGTACACAGTTGACACTGCTGCTCCTTTATAAGCATATGCATCGTCCTGTGTGCGGTGTGATCCAGGGCTTGGCTGCTGGGTGATGCTGGGGTGACTCTGTGTGCCTGCTGCCACACAAGGGACATGGGCTCCCCACCCCTGCTTCACAGGATGGGCTTGGTGGCTTCTGAGAGGAGCAACTGGGGGGAAAGAGAGCCAGGACCTCTGACAGAGCAGGAAAATGGGACAGGACTTAGGTGAGAGCTCACAGTATCTTACAAGGATCAAACATCTTTTCTCTCCCTCCTTTTCTGCCCAGGCTCTTTGGAAAAGGGGGTTGCGCGGCAGGATGGCTCAGTGGTCTAAAGCGCCTGCTTCGGAAAACTCAGGCGACTGGAGGGACCGCGGTTCGATCCCCAGCTGCGCCAGCCCTGCCCTTAGGGCAGGTTGAGCCGGCCATAAAAACAAATAAATCATTAATTTAAAAAAAAGAAAAATGGGGAACAGAACCAGCAGAGGCTTTAAAGGCTGCTGCAACCATGTCCTGTCTCTCACGGCCTGCTTTTCTGGGCGCCTGCTCCCGTCCTGTGCAGGCCTGCCTTTCCCCACAACCCACACAACCACCTGCGACTGCCTGTGCAGGAAACATTTGATTAAGGTCTGTTAGGGGCAGAACCGAGAGTCACAGAATGGTAAAGCTAATCATTCCAGGGAAACACAGAACACAAGATTTGGACAAGGCTAAGGAGAAAAGAAATAAAAAATTCTTTCAGAAGAAATTCCTAAATAATGAAAATGTTCTAATATGTTTTTCTTTCTGTTTTTTTTTTTGTTTGTTTGTTTGTTTTGTTTTTACCATGAAACTGAGAAAAGTTAAAATAGAGGTGGTATTTATGATTAAGCCTGTCGATTAAAATCATGCAACCTTGTAGGTAAAATACCCCAGAAGCTTTTATCAAGGTCACATTACCAGCAGGGAGCTGGGGGGTGGGTACAGTTTTGTAAGAGGCAACCATGTAAAGGCCAGGCCTAGTATAACAGGCGTCAGTGTGATGTTTGAGGAAGTAAATTGGAGAAATGAAGCTGGGGAGGTGGAGAAGCCGAGTGGCTTCTGGCACACATTGTGACCACAGCAAGCTGCCGCAGGAGTAGAGCCCAGGGCCTTTCGGTTACAGACTCAAACAAAATCCCATCACTTTGTCACTGAAGAGGTCTTGCATGATTAAAATACTGTACTTCATCACCCAAATTCAGACCACTTAAATTGCTAAATCTAGTGTGGTCAAGGATGTGCACCTCACTGTTCATCTGGCTTACTAGTAAATTTTAAACCTTTCATAACCAAAGAAGGTTTTTTGCTTGGTTTATTACTATGCCAAGGATTGTCCCCAGGGCTCCAAGGATTGTCCCCAGGGCTCCAAGCATAGTAGGCCAGCACTCTACCACTGAGCTGCACCCCCCAGCCTCAGGTCTTTTAAACATATGCTGGGAGCTGAGGTCTGCAGTAAGGGCTCTGTGTGATCTGCACAGTGCAGAGGGTGCCACTGCCTTACCTTTGGCCCAGACTCTGAACTCTGAGCAGCTTTCTGGGCTGGTGACAAATGTATGCACTTACTAGGCACACACTTACAGAACAAGGCATTGTACAGAGGCAGAGAACTGACAGAGCACTTAGCTTCACAGAGATAATAAACCTAGAGGTGAGATTCGACATGCAAAGCAGCAACTATGTTACTAGATGCATAGGAACAAGAGAGGGACAGAGCACCACAGCAGTGAGATCTGGCCCAACTCAATGCATTTATCTCACTACCTCTGCCGGAAGAACTGCTAGGGGCCAGGAATGCAGACTGTGTCCATGGAGTGAAACCAAATTCACTAGCACACTAAACTGGCCCATGACCCATACATCAGAGACCTAGTCCCCAGATTTTTTCTGCAAAAATCTCCAAAGGTTACACAGGATGTCACCAGGAAGGCAGCAACCTGTGTAACTGGGGAAGGACAGGGAGAGAGACATTCTTTTATTACTCTTGTAGCCACTCATAGCTTAAAACCCAAAATGACAATGTTGAGCTAAACTGTGACCCTTTATCTTCTTGAATCAAGTTCATAGGGAAGTCTCATAATACAAGAAGTTTCTCTAGCATTCTGGTAGATAATGCACTGGTAGGCAATACAAAGAAGAGAGGGAACAGAAATATACTGATGCTCTGAGCAAAGGCCATGGGTGATCAGGTTAAGTAGAGTGGGGTAGGACTGATGCCTTGATTTTCACCTTTTAGGAGTTCAGGGATGCTGAGCAAGGGCAGGTGGTGATGCGCTGGGGACCCCCACCAAGGCAATGGTTCTGAAGCAAGGGGTATTTGGTAATTTTCTCCCAAGGAGTATTGGCAATACTTGCAGATATTTTTGGTCAACACAACTGGGAGAAAGGAGGTATGTTGTTGGCATCTGGTGGGTAGAGGCCAGGCAAGCAGGTAACGTTTAGCCTGCACAAGACTGTCCTCCAAAACAAAGAACGATCCAACTCCAAATGTCGGTGTGCTACTGTGCAAAAGGTTGGAGTTAGGTAGAATATGCATTTGTCAGCTCACAAACCAAAGGCTTCTCTCGTCATGATCCTGATAATGAGTCTTTTGAACACTAGAGACTTTCAGTCAAAGAAGGCAGATGACTCCTTACCAACCCTGCATTGCAACTCTTTGTAAAAAATTCACACAGGGTTGGAGTTGTAAGCTCAATGACAGAGCACTTGCCTGGCACGTGCAAAGCCCTGAGTTCCATCTCTAGATACACACACACACACACACATACACATACACACACACACACACACACACAAGCAATGACCAAATGGCCAGTAGCCAATTAATTTGGGGAGTTAAAAATAGTGCAGTAACCAAGGAGAATCAAGGTGAAAAGGACTTTACTCTTCCTCTAGACCAGAGTTGCCCTACAAAATACAGGAGCCATAGCCACCATGAAATTTCCAGCTAACTACATAAAGAAAGGAAAAAGAAGCAGGTGAAATTAAGTACAGGAATTGATTTCACTCAATAAAATATATCCCCAAATACCATCACCAACTGTGCAATTTATTAATATTGCATATTCTTTTTCACACTAAATCTTCAAAATATAAATATATTTTATAGTTAGCAACACATCTTTATTTAGACTATCACATTTCAAGAGTCCAGTGGCCACAGCCTGTGACTACTATATTGGACAGTACAGGTTTAAATCTGTAGTAAAGATCACCAAAGTTTCTCCTTAAAAATCAAGTATCATGTCTATAGTCCCAGACATTGAGGAGGCTGAGGCAGGACATCACTTGAGCCCAGCAGTGGAAGACTAGTCTGGGGAACACAGTGAGATACCATATCACCAAAAAGAGGTTGAAAAGGAAAAAGGGAGGGAGGGAAGGAAAGAAGATAGGAGCAAGGGAGGGAAAGAAGAAAAAAAGAAACAGAATATGAGAAACTGGTCTCAATTCTGATTCAGCATATCTGGAATAAAAGCCAGAAATACACATTTTTAACATTTTCTCAGGTGATTTTTATGCATTTGGTTTATGATTCCATGTGCTGCAGAACATTTATTTAGTCCAGACTGTTGACCTCCTTGTAAATGATGTGTACCTCTGAATCTCCCAGAGTCCAGCCTGAAACTGTCATACAGGATTCATTTTAAGAGATAAGAGGGGACTGTATCTCTAGAAGAGGCTAGAAGTGTTGGTTTTTGCTTTTCAAAGAGAGAATGGAGAATTCCTCTAGTAAGAGAATCTTGAGTACAGTTGCTCAAATCCACCAATTTTCTCCACCACTTCTGTTTGGGCTATTTCTGCATTTATTTTGTTTTTGAAAGTTTAAATCAATACATCTATAGGCAATGTACTCCTGTTTTTAAGGAGTTTTACTTCCTCAATCATTTGCAAGCATGCTCAGGAAGACAACATAGTACAGCCCATACTCTCAAACGGGAAGTAACAACGTTATGACTGAGAAAATGCCACAGATCCAACTAATATGATTCTGTTTTTCACACACTAGAGGCTGTATTCTCTGAAAGCACTATAAGACTGTTATTGAATCTTCATTTTATGCTGTTTGTTTTCTTGCTTATAATTTAAAAAAATCTATTAATTCATGAAGTGGAGTGTAGACTGGTGGTAGAGTACAAGCTCTGGGTTCAATCCTCAAAACTGAACAGAAAAAAAAGAAAAAAAGCTCCCTATTTACATAAAACCAAAACAAGTGAATTTACTTCCCTAAGCACAAAACTATCCTTGAGGGCAAGAAGGAAAGATCGAGCTAAGAGCTCAAGTCTTAGGACTCTCTGTCATCTCACCTGTATCCATCTTCAAGGCTACTTTGTTCACATGGGAATGATTTTTGAGAGAAGGTCCATGTACATCGGATTTGTGGGTATGCCTTAAACTTGACAGAAAAGCAAAACTCTTCATATTGGTCAATTGCATAGTCTTCACTTGAATTGGTAGCATTTATAAATCCTTTTTCTGTAAAAATGCATTTATTAATTAAATAATTGGACTCATATAGATGTGTATTAAGATAATACATACTTTTACCAGTTCAACACAATAAAACTCAGCTGTTGGCATGCTGTGGGTTAGGTCTGAGAGTCAAGGAGGAGACGAAAGAAGCTTTCCGAGTTCCAGCCTTGAGCTCATAATCCTTGGGAGTCAAGAGCTTGCTTGCTTGCTTCCTTCTCTTCCCCTCCAGTCACCCTCCTCCTTTTTCCTTCCTTCCTTCCTTCCTTCCTCCCTCCTTTCCTTCTTTCTTTGCTTTCTATTGAAGATTAAATGCAGGGCTGTTGATAAATTTCAAAATTGCTTAAGATGGGGATACAAACAGTGGGTCTTCCCACACAAATATACAAATAAGCCTACAGATGTCATAATTTCAAGATATTAAAGGGCTGCCCACCTGCCGGCCCACCATGCACACTGAGAAAAGTTTGGAAGACCCTGCTCCCAACAAATATAATTTTACATAGTAAAGGGTCCTAAATACAATAATGATAAAATAATCTCAAGACACAAACAAATAAAACCAGTCTGGCTAGCAACACTCACAAGATTTCTTTATGGAGTACCTCTTTATTAGTTTGCTAAGGGAATCATGGCATTTTGTAGTGTGTTTACTATGGCTAAAGGCTGTACCCCAATCTGAGATTACTGAGGAGTAGTCATTTTCAAAGCCCACACAACCCCCAATCTCTATTCATCTCAGTGTGTGCACAGTTGTCCCAGTTGTGGCTCACTGCAGTGGCAGTAGGTTCTTAGGACAAGTATTTATTAAGCAGGGCCTGAGAGGAGGACAGAAGAACACAAACAGGTGGTCATGCTGCAATGCAGTATGCACAAAGATAGTAACATCCACGTGGATTAGTTTAATTAGAAAAGGAAGAGAATGGGTAGCTCATCCTTGCAAAGCTATGCCACCACAATTGCTTTTTCAGCTTTTTGACGGTAACAGTACATTGAAATCAGACTTTGTATTACCTACCTCATATTCCACACTAAAAGCAACTAGAAATATGAGTAAAGATTGCATAAGGAGTCTGTATTACCTAGGATGGTAACCAAAGCAGACTGACTGGGATGCTTTGAGGAGGAACAAGTGTAATATCCAGTGTCATTTCTTCCCACTGATGATACAAAAGCAAACAGAATCCGTATCATAGTTCTGTTTGTTGAATAGGTACTCATTTCAAAGTAGCTGCCCTAGGTGTTAATAGAACAGAGTTTGCATTTAATGTTTTTAGTCTGTACTTGTAGCTCATTTTCCTGAGTTTTCAGAATACAAATTTGTCACATTACCTCTTCCAGGGCTTTGTTTTCTAATGCCCAGGTGAGTCCAAATCCGTGGTTCACATGAATGGCTTTGCACCTTATCCATAAGGGTTCTCCCACTTTTAAGAATAATTGGGGCAGTGTGGCTCGAGGAGTTTGATTTAGATCTAAAAGGTGAATATAACCCAAATAAACAACAACAAAAAATGATTTTGTCCTCATCACGAAATATATCCCAAACATGATGAAGAACAAAGGTTTTACTAACCAATGCTATTAACCATATTAATTAGTCTTATAGAGACTGACCACTTTTTGATAAGAAATCCACACACACAGGCTATAAAATGTTACATTTAAAATGATATAAAGGGGGCTGGGTGTAGCTCAGTGGTACAGTACATGCTTAGCATGCACAAGAGCCTAGATTCCATGCCAGCACAAAAATAAACAAAATATAGACAGGAAAGATAGAATGCCTCAAGTTGAATTATTGTTATTATTATTAATTATTATTATTATTTTGGTCTTTTTGAGACAGGGACTCGCTATGCAGTTTAGGCTGACCTTCAGCTCACTTTTGTAACCAGGCTGGTTTCGAACTTGCAGCGATCCTCCTGCCTCAGCCTCCCAAGTGCTGGTATTACCGGCATGCGCCACCATGCCTGGCTTCAAGTTGATTTATTACCTAAGCAGTTGCTGTTAATCCCAAATAGTTTCTAAGGAGCAGTTAGTTATTGGCAAAAGAAGGACACGACACCCAGCGTTACCTAGTGTGAACAGCTTGGTGCACTCTCTGCCCAGTTTGTTTCTTGCACAGCACCTTATATCTGTTCCAAATAATTCATGAAGCACCTTTGCTTCCTTCTTCACAACAGCTGGATTTTCTTCTTTACAGCTGCAATCAGAAAGTAAAGAAAAAAAAAAAAAAAAAAAAAAAAAAAAAAAAAAAAAAAAAAAAAGAAAGAAACTAAAGAAAGGCCCTTTGGCTAACCATGCTTTAAAATTACAACTATGGCTGGGGATAAAGCTCAGAGGTAGAGCACGTGCCTGGCATGCTCAAGGCCCCGGAGTTGGATGCCCAACACTGAAAACAGCAGAATGGAACAGAACAGAACAGAACAGAACAGGGGCAGAGCAGATAAATGTTCAGGAAGAGAACAAAGTTACAGCTTCAAGAACCTATTTTAAATCACCAAAGAAGATAAAAGGTCAAAAAGGTGAACAACTCCAAACCGATGGCTTCAGCCAAGGGTTCAAAAGGAACTAACTACACACTCATTATTTTGACTCATTTTTACTTATCACTTTAACTTACTCACAGAAATAAAATAGTTCAACTGTCTTTTGTTGGGGAATTCTCCTTTGGTTATTTATTTATTTATTTATTTATTTATTTATTTTTGCAGAACTAGGGTTCAAACTCAGAACCTTGCACTTGCCAAGGCAGGCACTTGTGCCACCAAGCTATCGCTCCAGCACCTGAGTAAATTTATTTATTTATTTATTTATTTATTTATTTATTTATTTATTTATTTGTGAGACCGGGGATTGAACTCAGGTCACTATATTTGCCAGGCAAGTGCTTAATTCTACTGAGCTATCTCCCCAGCCCTGGTTATTATTTAAAGACAAGGAGAGAAAAGGAAAAACTGAAAAGAAGCCCAAACCCCACGGCTGGGAGGTGAGCCTGCGCACCCGCCGCGGGTAAGCCCCTGCGCCCCTCGGCCCCGCCTCTGCGTTCCCGCGACTAACTTCCTGTTCCAGCCCAGCCCAAACCCCACC
>PVJA010028379.1:0-27677 GCA_004027025.1 Myocastor coypus | reverse complement strand
CTTGGGAGGCTGTAAACAGGAGAATCACTACAATTCTGATTTGTGTAAATCAGAATACATGAAAAAATACATGAAATACACAAAAAAATGTGTAAACAGATACAAGACAAGATAAAGCAAGTTACACCATAAGCAGGGACGAATCCTTCATGATGAGTGCTATCATTGCATATATCTATAACTCTGCAATAAAATAAAAATGCACAAACAGCCTGAAGTAAATCCATACTGTAGGGGACTACTCAGCAATACAAGAGAATGCACTATTAATGCAAATACTCAAATATTAATAAGACCCTAGACTATCACTTGTCGGATTTTTGTCACAAGACATTTAACTTTCATTTATTAGAATTTCATATATGTGATATCATAAAGTATGTTTGCTTGTCTTGTGGGTCTGGTCTCTTTTCAGCTAGTGAGCTTGTTTAGAGGTTTACTAAAAGATGCCAATAGCTGGAGGCAAGGAGAGACTGAAAGGTAGATGTGAAGTTCCTGAAGCCATTGAGCAGTTTGCTATCCCAATCTGATGATGATTTTACACAGATGTGCATAGTTCTTTTCTTTTCATTTCATTTCTTTTCTTTTCTTTTCTTTTCTTTTCTTTTCTTTTATTTTCTTTTCTCTTCTCTTCTCCTTTCTTTCTTTCCTTCCTTCCTTCCTTCCTTCCTTCCTTCCAGGAATCAAACTCAGGGCCTTGCATTTTCCAGGCAGGTGCCGTACCACTGAACAATATCCTTCTGCTGAGATGTACATATTTCAGAATTCATTGACCTGTGCACCTCTAACATATGAATTATATTGTGTGACATCAATGCTATGACAAAAGTTTTTATAAACTACCTGTTCATAAGATGACAAATTCACAAAGAAGATATTAAAGCCCTGTCAAAATTAGAGCTTCCAAAGGCAAGGCAGGAGGGAGCACTATATCTGACATGAAATTATATTATAAAGCCACTGTGATAAAATCAGCACGCTATTGGTAAAAAAAAAAAAAACAGGCATGAAGATCAATGGCACAGATTAGAAGATGCAGACACAACTACAAACACACTCAGCCACTTTAATTTTGACGAAGGGGACAAATGTGTTCACTGGAAGAAAGACAGCCTCCTTAATAAATGGTGACGGAAAACTGAATCTCCATATAGAAACATGAAATCCACTGGAGGGGAAAGTAGGTGGAAATCCTGAAGATATAGGTGGAGGTAGAAAGTTTATTAACAAATCCAAGCTTCACAGGAAATACTTCAAAGAACCAAAGAATCAACAACTGGGATCTTATTAAAAAGTTCTTGCACATCAAAAGAAATCATCTACAGAGTGAAAAGAAAACCTAAAAATTTTGGGAAAAACATGGTCGCTGTACTTCAGACAAAAAACTTCTATCTCAAACATTGAAAAAATATCTGAAAAAAATGCCCCCAAAATTCAAAGACTCAATCCAGTACTGGACATCTGAGATGAATACATATAAGTGGCAAGTAAATATACGAAAAAATGTTTGACATCATTGGTAATTCAAGAAATGCAAATTAAAACAGCACTGAGATCCATCTCATGCCAGAAAGAATGGCTGTTATCAAAAATACCAATTAATAACAATTGCTGGGGGCGTTATGGGGAGAAACTCCACTGGCGGTAGGAGTATAAACTGGTACCATTACTGTGGAGATTTCTCCAAAAAACAGGGATTAGAGGTCCAATTTAACCCAGCTATTCCCTTTCTGGATATTTTTCAGAAGAACCGAAAACTTCACACTAAAGGTAGGTATGTGTACCCATATTATAACACTACAAAGTGTAACAGCCAGATCTTGGAAACTGCCCAAATGCCCATCAACTGAGCAATGAATTAAAAAAGTTTTGGTATTTTTATACAATGGAATATTACTCAGCTATGAAGAAATGGATATTTTGACAAATAAATGGATACAACTAGAGGGCTGGTCATATAGCTCAGCAGAATAAGGCATTTGCTAGGCAGGTTGAATGATCAGGGTTCAACTCCCACCTGCTGTGTCAGCCCTTCCAACAGGGGAGCACTGAGACAGCAACTGAGACTGGATGCGATGGCATGATCCTGTAATCTGAGAGCTTGGGAGGCAGAAAACAGGGGGATCACTACAAGTCCAATCTGTGTAGTGAGACCCTGTACTAAAATACATTTTGAAAATAATAATAAATAATAATTGGACACAACTAGAGACCATACTCACAAGTGAAATAAGTCACATGTGTAAACACTGTATTGTGTAGGAATATTCTCTCATGTTAGAAACTAAAAGAGAAAATAAATCTAAAAGTGACAATAATTCAAGAGGAAGAGGTAACACTCATAAATATGTATGCACCCAACATGGGAGCACCCAGCTATACAAGACAAATTTTAATGGACATGAAATATCTAATATCCAATACCACAATCTTAACAGGAGACCTTAACACTCCCTTATCCCAAAAGGATGGGTCAAGCAGAAAAAATTAGCAAAGAAGTAGTAGAACTGAACCAGAACTTGGAACAAGTGGACCAGAGGACATATACAGAGTGCTCCACTCAACCACATCTGAATACATACTTTTTCAGCTGCACATGGGGCATTTTATAAAATAGAACACATACTAGACCACAGGTCACCCTTAACTATATTCAAGAAAGCAGAAATTATCCCATGCATATTATCTGATCACACTGCAATGAAACCGGAAATAAATGACAAAAGAAACCACAAAAACTCCCATAAATACATGGAAACTAAACAACTCTCTCTGAGCAATCAATGGGTTACACATGAAATTAAGCAATATCTATAATCAATGAAAATTCAAGCACAATTTATGGGATGCAATGAAAGCAGTTCTTACAGGGAAATTTATAGCTCTGAACTCACACATTAGGAAAACAGAATGGGAACAAATAAATACCCTAATGGTGCACCTCAAATGTCTAGAAAAGGAAAAGCAAACCAAACCCAAAGCCCAAAGATGGGTGGAAAGTATAAAGATTAGAGCATAAATTAATGGACTCAAGACAAAGAAAATACAAAGAATTAATAAACCCAAAAGCCTGTTCTTTCAGAGATTAATTAAAATTGACAATCCCCAAACTAACTTCATCAAAAATAGGAAATAAAAAACTCAAATTGAAGCAAGAAGGAATAAAAAGGGTGAAATTACCACAGACGCTGTGGAAACTAGAAGATCATCAATAGCTACTTTAAGAATCTTTAGCCGGGCGTGGTGGCGCACGCCTGTAATCCCAGCACTCGGGAGGCTGAGGCAGGAGGATCGGTGTGAGTTCGAGACCAGCCTCGGCTACAAAAGTGAGCTCAAGGCCAGCCTGAACTGCATACTGAGACCCTGTCTCAAAAAGACAAAAAAAAAAAAAGAATCTTTACTCTCACAGAATTGAAGACACACAAAAAATGGACAGATTACTAGAAAGGTACAGATTAGCACAAGTGAATCAAGATGTAAGAACTGTCAACAACCCAATAACAGCCAGTGAAATTCAAAATGTAATTTAAATAAAACCTACCAACAAAGAAAAGTCCAGGTCCTGATGGAGTCACAGCCAAATACTACAAGAATTTTACAGAAAATATAATCCCAATACTCCTCAAACTCTTCAATGAAACTGTAAAGGAAAGAATTCTCCCAAAATCATTCCTGGAGGCAAGTATACTGATACCAAAATCAAAGAGAGATGCAACTAAAAAAGAGAACTATAGACCAATCTGTCTCATGAACATAGATGCTAAAATCCTCACAAATAGAATACAGCAAATCATCAAGAGATTATACACCATGATCAGGCAGGATTCATCCCAGGGATACAAGGATGGATCAACATATGAAAATCTATAAATGTAATACACTATATCAATAGAATGAAATCCAAAAACCACATGATCATCTCAATTGATGCAGAAAAGGCCTTTGACAAAGTCTAACACTCATTAATCTTGAAAGTCCTACAGCAAATTGGGAATAGACGGCCTCTACCTTAATCTGATAAAAGCCATCTATGAAATTCAACAGCTAACATAATTCTAAATGGGGAAAAACTGAAGTCTTTTACTCTCAGATCTGGTACAAGACAAGGATGTCCTCTACCACCACTCCTATTCAATATAGTTGTGGAATCATTAGCTAGAGCCATTAGGCAAGAGAAAGAAATAAAAGGAATAAGAATAGGTAAAGACGAAGTTGAACTATCATTATTTGCATATGACACGATACTTGGAACACCCCAAAAAACTCTACCAAGATGCTACTAAAATTAAGACACGAATTCAGTATCATAGCAGGATACAAAGTCAATACCCAAAAGTCTATACCATTCCTCAATACAGATAACAAACACACAGAGAGAAATTAGAGAAATAATACCTCCTACTATAGCACCACAGAAAATGAAATACTTAAGAATTAATCTAACTAAAGAAGTAAAAGAACTATTCAATGAAAATTATAGCACTCTGAAAAGAGATCATAGAGGATTTCAGAAAATGGAAAAATATTTCCTGCCCCTGGATAGGAAGAACCAACATTGTGAAGAAGGCCATACTCCCAAAACTGTTATACAGATTTAATGCAAGCCCTATCAAAATACCACCAACATACCTCACAGACCTAGAGAAATCATTCCTAAAATTTATTTGGAATCAGAAAAGACCTAGAATAGCAAAGGTAATCCTGTGCAACAAAGAAAAGTCAGGAAGCATTACAATTCCTGGCTTAAAACTACACTACAAAATTACTGTGATAAAATCAGCATGATATTGGCAAAAAATAGGCCTGAGGATCAATGGAATAGATTAGAACATGCAGAAGAAACTACAAACACACTCAGCCACCTTATCTTTGACAAAGAAGCCAAACATGCTTACTGGAAAAAAAAGATAGCCTCCTTAACAGATGGTACTTGAAAAATTAGATCTCTATATGCTGAAAACTAAAACTTGACCCAGGTCTATCACCATGCACTAGACTAAAGGCAAAATAGATTAAAGATCTAAATATTAAAACAGAAACACTAAATCACCTGGAAGAGAAAGTAGAAGGAAATCTTGAAGACACTGTGGTAAGAAAAGAGTTCATGGGCAAAAAATCAAACTACACAGATAATACTTGAAAAAATTAACTCTGGGACCTCCTCTTATTGAGAAGTTTTTGCATATCAAAAGAAATTACCAACAGAGTGAAAAGACAACCCACAAATTTCAGTAAAATCTTAACTAATAAGCACTCTCTAGAATGCCCCAAAATTTAAAGATCCAGTCCAGAAATGAGCATCTGAAATTAATACACACTTCTTGGAGGAAGAAATACTAGAAGCTAATAAATACATGAACAAATGCTCCACATCACTAGCCATCTGTGAAATGTAAATTAAAACAACACGTAGATACCATCTGACCCCAGAAAGAATGGCTATCATAAAGAAATCAACAAACAAATGTTGGAGAGGCTGTGGGGAAAAAGAAATCCTTCTCCACTGCTGGTGGGAATGCAGACTAGTGAGATTATTATAGAAATCAGTGTGGAGACTCCTTAAAAAACTAGGACTGAGCCAGGTGTGGTGGCACACACCTGTAATCCCAGCACTCAAGAGGCTGAGGCAGGAGGATCAATGTGAGTTCAAGACCAGCCTGGGCTACAAAAGTGAGCTCAAGACCAACCTGAACTGCATAGTGAGACCCTGTCTCAAAAACAGAAAAAGAAAGAAAGAAAGGAAGGAAGGAAGGAAGGAAGGAAGGAAGGAAGGAAGGAAGGAAGGAAGGAAGGAAGGAAGGAAGAAAAAGAAAAAAAAGTAGGACTGGAAATCCCACTCAATCCAGCTATCCCTCTACTGGAAATTTTCCCAAAGAACAGAAAACATCATATCATAGTGATATATGTGCACCTATGTTTATAGCAACACAATTATGTGATACTGTAAATCATGGAAACAACAAAAATGCCTGTCATCTAAGGAATGGATGAAAAAGATGTGGTGTTTTTATACAATGGAATACTGCTCAGCTACAAAAAAAATAATAATAATAATAAACTGGAAGCCTTCAAGTAGATGCAACTTCAATATATACTCATAAGTGAAATAAACCAGACCCACATGTGTAAATATCATATGAACTAGTGTATGAACTCAAAAGAAGAAATAAAGATTGAAATGTACAGCACAGTTAAATGGAAAGTGAGAGCTGAAGAATTAAGCAAGAGAGAGAAAGCAAAGAGAAAAGTTAGGAAACATGGCAGAGGCAAAACCATATATTTATATACACAAGATAGTTAAGGCAATGGTTCTAAGAATCTCCATCAGGTTTCTTTTTTTTTTTTTTTTTTTTTTTTTTTTTTTTTTTTTGTCTTTTTGAGACAGGGTCTCACTGTGCAGTTCAGGCAGGTCTTGAGCTCACTTTTGTAGCCCAGGCTGGTCTCGAACTCACACTGATCCTCCTGCCTCAGCCTCCGGAGTGCTGGGATTATAGGCATGCGTCACCATGCCCGGCTCTCCATCAGGTTTCTGAAACTAGCAGTTAGTTGGTATAATTCTAACCCTGACTAACTCTTCAGTTCTTTTTTTCCACCCTAACTCTATTTGTGGATATTTGTGAAACAAGCGACTACACTGAGGATAGCAATGTGTAGCACTAAAACCACGCTTGGTACACCTATTGTTCCTGTCTTCTAAATGCATACTCCTTCTAATATTATATCAAGTATTGCTATACTTACTCTCTCAAGTACATGTTTGTTTTTAAAAAATGTAACAAAACAAGAGACAAGAAAAAAATACCATAGGATTGTCCTGTTCCAATGTTGTATATGACTTGATTTTTAAATATGTATCTAAAAATATGTAATTTTTCAACATTCTATAGTGATTTAAGGTTTGGAATATCAATGATTATTGGAAAATACCAGTTCCATGTCATGTCTAATGCATTTAATATTTAGACAGATCATGATGTAAAACTGCCTATGTTATAGGGTAATAATATCATTAAGCTTCTATTTTTGATGGATAACAATTTGTTTGCAGACCAAAAAATTAGAGTAAAAGAAGGGCTACAAAGATAGCCAATATTTTGGCCCTAGCCCTTCAAGGTCACTAAGGACTCAGGACAAAAGAGAACCTGCACTGTTAACAACCTGTAACTCAGTGGTATCACAAATTTTCTGTTCAAGCCGATTAGGGCATAAAGGAAAATAATCAACAATGTATAGTGTGCTTAAGAAGAGTTACCTAGAGAGATAACATTCTCTTAGGCTTTCACAGAGAGCAAATTGGTCAAGCAATGGCTGTGTCTCTTCCTGATGGCTGACACTGACCAAAAATCTATGAACTGCTGTACATGGTTTCAGGGTAAATCCTGTGGAGGATGTGACTGATCTTGTCAGATATAAAATTTATATTTATTTTGTTATATAGCTCTTGCTTTATCTTGATCTTAACCATCCAGCAGAAAAGTATAATCACAAGGTATAAAAAGTAAAGTTATATTAATATGCCAAGCTGTAAAATGCTCAAGTCAATGACTTCTGACTCACTACTATTATGGACTATGGGACTATGTTGGGTTATTTTGCTGAAGACATGCACCTACTATATTTGAATGGCAATGGAACACCTATCTCTGACAAAACAAAACAGGTGGGTGGATATAAACAAAGGATCATTTTGTAGTAAAAATATATATATACACATATATATAGCTGTACATATAAAATAGGATAGATGTACAACTACTTTATCTTGGTTCAGTGAGAATAAATATTTGTACTAATAGTGTTCAGACAAGATACCATGTCTGAATCTTGTACTCTGAATAACTACTATGAAGTCAATAACATGCAATGTATTAATTATTGTAACATTGCTGTTTCTTTCTTGTTAAAATTTTTAAAATAAAAAAATTTAATTTAATTTTAAAAAATAAAAGTGACAATAGATACTATGAAAAGGAAAGAAACTGTTCAAAAGGAAAGAACAACTGAGATATCGAAAAAGAGAGGAAATATATATAGCTAAAATAATTGTGTTACTAATTTCTATTAGTTATTGAAATAAACAGTGCTTATATAAAATTATTTGATCAATTTTACATGCCTGTAACTGGTAATCTGAGCAACTACTTTGAAGATAACAATATACAATATAATAACCATTATTAACTTACTATCATCTTGTTTTGAAATTCTATAAAACAAACCACCCTTGCTCTTCTCCATCTGGACATTCTTCGTGCATTAACCTTTCATTACTCCAACATGTATCCGTCCAACTGCTCTTTTTTCACTTTGAGGGCCAAGTGCTGTGCTGAGTCTGGGACTAAGTATAAAAAATACGATGTTGTCTGTCCTCATAGAGCTTAAAAATAATGAACAGGAAATTTAAATAGTCATGTCAATCCCATCTCATGCCTAACTAGAGAGGGCCTGGCATGTGGTGGAAGTGATGCTTACCTATGATGAAAAAGAAGAGAGATCCAGGCAGGAGAGCAACGCAGGGTGCACAGCCAAAGAGAGGGGTCCAGTGCACTGTGAGTAACCACAGAATGTAGGGTGCCACGAGGAACAGAGCACAGAATTCGGTGAAGGAGCTGATGAAAGCCAAGGCGTGGAGGAATCAGGACACGGAGGACCTTGTGTGTCATCTTAAGGACTCGAGCTTTATCGTAAGGACATTGAGCAACACTGAAGGAAGCAGAAAACATCTCATTCTCGTCCTGATGGCTGACAAAAAATCTATGAACTGCTGTACATGGTTTCAGGGTAAATCCTGAGGGGAAGATGAGAGCCAGAGCACCAGCCTAGGGATCCACTCAACAGTTGGTGGGAACTTGAGACCAAGGCTGCTGCTGGATAAAGAAGTCAATCGGAGAGGGACCGAGAGATCACAGGAACTGACAGTGTCCCAGATATGCTACATACCATGTATCAGTTCCCGCAAAGGAATGCGACCATCATGCACAGCGAAGGCACACCAGTAACAGTAATAAAGAAGAGGATGAATCTGCGAGATACTTTTTAAGTCAGGCTGAGCAGAACTGAGCGAGTGGACCAAGTGATGAGGATGGGGAATTAACATGAAGTTAAGTGAACGGGTAAATAAATAATAAAAACTAAAAGGATGACCAGCCTGCAGGCTTGGGCAAGTAAGACAGGCAGCTTCATGATCAGACCAAGCTGGGAGGTAGCTCTCAGCAATGCCTCTCCTTCCTGTATTTCAGACCACCACTCAAGAATTTTTGTACAGTGACATCCTTGGAAGACAGAGACAGAATCTCCCTGTAAAGCAAAAAGAAGATACATTTAATTTCCTGTCTCCTGATGCTTCTGTTCACCACAGACACAATAAAGATAAGCAAAGGGCCCATTTGATTACAGCCTTCTATGAAATTTTGAGTTCCCCAAGATCAGCATTTCTGGGTGGCATGAGTCACGGGTCTGTGGCATACACTGCACAATGCACTGCCACACTTGGCCACCCAGGAGATCAAAGGACGCTGCTGCTAGGTTATGAGACATAAAGTCCTTTAGCTCTCACCCTGGGACCTATGAACTGTCACCACACATGAAACGATAGCTACTAATTAGCTTGCAAGACTTATATCCCAAAATCTCAGACTCATCATGGTCTTCGATAAAGGAGCAAGGAGTGTTTTCATTTTCAGTGTGTTGCAAAGACAGTAAGATTTGAGGGCAGAGTGATCCAAGTTCAGATTTTGCTCCATTCATGTCCTCCAGCTATCTAACTTCTGACTTTCTTTGGTCCTCTTTAAATTGAATATCACAACATTAATCTCTTCTCACGTACTGCTTATCACACAACTTTTTCCTCTTTTACATTACCATTTCCTGCTTTCTCCTCATAGTCTTAATGTTTTATAATTATACCTTTAATGCTTTATATACATATCTTTATGTCACTAATACATAGGGAAGCTCGTGGCCACAATGTTAGGTCCTCTCAGTATCATGCATGTGCTGCTCAACAAGTATGTGTTAAATCAGCAACAGATTCATTGGTGAGGTTAGTTTATGTGTTTCACTTGCTAACTCATGAAATAATTAATGAACAATTGCTGTGTCCTAAGGACTGAACTAGGAAGCAGTGATTCACCAGAAATGCCTCAAGTGTTCATCCAACTCACCCTAGCAAACACCTGTGTGAGTTTCAAATATTGCTAAGTGCTATAGAAACACAGCAGAAAAGCAAGCCGGGTGGCTGGGAAGGAGCTTCTCTGAAGATTTACTTTATCGACCCCCTAGAGCTATGGGAAGGAGCAGCCAAGCCAAAGTCTAGAAGAAGTGCTTTCCAAGCAGAGGGGGAAGTGAGTGTAAAGACCCTGTGGTGAGAAGAAACTTAGCTGTTGGGCGAGCAATGATCCTAGAAAGGATGATATTTATATTATTTACAATTAACAGATGAGGAAGCAAAGGTATAAAACAATTTAGAGATTTGTCCCAAATCACATACCTGGGAAGTGTTGGGAAAATATAATTTCAAATGAAAGCTGCTCCCCACCTGAAAAACCTCTTTACAAAGGAGAGAGAGAGAGATCCTAATGAACAAGCGTCAAAGCAGAATGTGGTGTGTGTCACATGCAATCTACTCTGTGATTGTGGCGACAGAAAGAAATCTCAGCATTTTATTTAAGCAAGTGGAAGCAACTATTCCACACAGATCCTTAACATAAACTATTGATAGCCCTCAGGTAAGAGATGCAGAGAGTACTACTTGTATGCATGGTTCATTCTAGAACCTTCTGGTCATTGGAGTGACAGTCAATTGGTTTTATTAAAAGGAGAAGATATTTCTGACATGTAAGGGACAAAAATAGTCTCTGCTTCTCCCACAGAGACTGGAAAAGGTGGGTATGATTTGCGGTGATCCATACATTTCCAAGAGATGCTTCTCTAGAAAGGAATTCCTAGGTCACTGTGCTAGAAAGGACCTCAGCTTTTTAAATGCTCTACATGCATTTTGAAGAAAGAAATAAAACCTGTAGTCAAATTTTCAGAATTATTTTTTAAAGAAAAAGAATGGGTTCTCTTCTTTTATTGGTAAGAAAGAAAATCAAGTATGGTATCTAAGTTTTAATTTGTATTGGCTTTTCTTAAGTAATGGAGCTGGGATCTGAACATACACCTTCCAAGGCTAGGAACAAACATTGGATTTTTTTTTTTTTTTTTGTGCCTTTTTTCTCCTTACTAGGGATTGAATCTGGGGTCTCTGCACTGAGCTGTATTCCAAACCCTTAAGTTTATTTTATTGTATTTTCATATTTTGAGCCACAGTCTAAATTGCTCAGACTCACACTTGTTCCCCTCCTATCTCACTCCACATAGAATGTTGGGACTGCAGGCATAAGCGCCACACTTAACTATGTTTTTATGTTTTTATTTATTTGGGGATTTCCTAAAATTATATTCCTGATTCCTAATTTAAACTTTTTTTTCCCTTCGTTTTGACAATACATAAATGGGGAAAAGCAAGCCGAAACCATCCATATAGCCTCCATATAGTTGAAGGGCCTAATTTACTTCCCAAGGATTAAACACTACAGGAAATATAGCTCAGTTTCATCAATAATTCAGTAATCTTCACTTTAGTGACATAATAACCTCAGTAGAAGAGACAAATAAGGTCATTCTATGTACATTCCAAGTGATGGCCTTTAAAAATAGCTTGTGACTATGTATCAGTGCTGACTAATGTATAGATCATTACAGAAAAGAATGTTTGGAAAATGAAAATCAGCAGCCAGTATACAATACGTATAGCCCACCATAAGACAACTAGCGGAATATATAAGGGACCCGGGTGGGGTAAGAACTTACAAGACAAATCTTAATTCCATATATATATATATATATATATATTCATTGCCCTATTTTAGAAATTAAATTTTATTTCTAAATATCTGTCTTTATTCATATACCAACAATATTTTCATCTAAATGCCCTATAAGAACATGGCCCGGGGGTGGAACTGTCACTTTTATGGTATAATTTGAGGAATTTCCTCTGATCAGAAGACCTTAATCACCCCATTAAAAAGAAAAAAGGGATAATGTATGACGTGTACAAACCAAACAATAGAAAATTAACAAAGATACAAACACAGACTGTGCTGTGTACAGAGATACTACATTAACCGTATGCAATGAATCCTTTTCTTTGCTACTTTCCAATGAAAATATATTTTTTTGTCTTTTTCTGTCTGTCTTTTTTTTTTTTTTTTTTTTTTGTACAGAGTCTCACTACTGACTCACAATGATCCTCCTGCTCGTACCTCCCAAGTGCTAGGATTGCAGGTGCGCGCCACCACCATGCGCAGACTGCATCACCGGCTCAGCGTGCTCGAGAGTGAGGCTGGCGCAGCAGGCAGGGCCAGGAACCAAACCCTGGCCCTGAAAATTCATTTTAAAAAGTACTAAACAGAGAAATAAATTGATATATAACCTTTTATAACTAACATAGTATTACAGTGAAAGAAAGAACAAGTACTAAAAATATATCAATGAAGAGCCAGGATATAGCTCAGTTACACACACACACCCGCCCGGCAAGCATAAGGTGCTGAGTTCAATTCCCAGCACCAATAAATAAATAAATAAATAAATAAACAAACAAACAAACAATTGAAAGCTAACCAAAAGTGACAAAATCATTGAATGTTCTAAAAAGATTTTTCATTGCATCGCATATCAAACGTTGTGGTGGGCACAGGTGGAGGGGCAGGAGAAAATTTCCAGGTTGCTAACTTTGAAAGCATAACCCGATATCCTAAGAACTGACAGCATCTTGCTCAGTTTTCAATTTCTCAGGACTGCTAAATATACTTGTTGCCTGGACCACAAAATACCTATCCCAGTAGCTTTCCCTTGAACCAGCAATAAATTCAACAATTTCTCTTAACTCACCAGGCAACTTCACTACTGCTAAGATTTCAGTCGATAAAGATGTCAATAACTTAGTGTTCCAAACCACAAGCCACAGAGGCAGTTCATTCACAATAGACTGAGAGAGCTTCAGATCATTCCCTTCCTCACTGTCTCCCTTGTCATATTCAAGATTGTAAATTGTCTGCTGATAGTATCTCTCCCTAAGCAACTAATAAAGTCCACCAGAACTGATAACATGATAATGATAACAGTTAACATTAGTTACTGTTTGCCAACTATTGACCCAAGTAATTCGCATAGATTTGATTCTTGAAGAAGTTGTTGTGTGAGACTATTAGTGTAAGTGTCCCAATTTCTGGGTGGAAAATTCGGAGACAGAGTGGCTAAGCGGGTCATCTAAGGTGATTAGCACAAGTGGAAGCCGAGCAGACAGACAGGCTCCAAAGCCTACATGTTATGCGCCTCAGGACCACAATGTTAAGTGAAATAAATCATAGGCACTGTGTAAGTATCACGTGGTTTCTCTCAAATGAGAAAGCCAAGATACAAATATAGAGCAAAGGAAAAGATAATAGGACATATCAAAGCCTTTTTCAAAGAAGAAGAAGAAGAAGGCAATGAAGAGACACAGGGTGGGGAAAGGAGGGAAGGGAAGGGGGGGGCAAAGTGAATTGAAGGAAAATGGAAATAGAGGTTTTTCTTTTTTCTTTTCTAATATATTTAGTATGAGGTCTATAGGGTCTTGCTGCACAGGTCAGACTCAGAGTGATCCTCCTGTTTTCAGCCTCCCAAGCACTAGGATTACAGGCACACACCACCACACTGTCTCAATCAGTCTCTCAGCACTCTCCCAGGGCAGGGCTGGCATGCCAGGGATTGAACCTCAGTCCCTGGGTCTATCTAAGCAGGTGCTTTCGTTCATCGAGCTATCTGGCTATCCTGAAAACAGAGCTTTTTTCAAATGGGAAGGAAAGCAAAAGTTTGGGGAAACATGGAGGGGTGGAAGGGGGAAAGGGTCAAATTAATTAGGATGCGCCACATACATGTGCAAACTCCCCAACAATAAATGTATCATTACGTACTATATCCAAATACAAAAAACAAATAACTACTACATCTTATCCACAGATTTAATAGCTGCTGAAGTATTTTGTCCTTTCAGATAATCTACAAATGATGTCTTTCAGAATGTAATCTCAAATAAAATCATCACTGACTCTCTCCTATGTAATCATTCCACTAAGCCACAGGGGCTATGATAAAATGAAGAGATAGATACAGTGCCCAAGATGCTCAAAATAGGGACCAAAAAAAGGAACAGCCAAGATTTAAGAAGCCAAAGCAACAGAAATACATGTCAAAACACACTGCATGTGTTAATGGCCAGGTTAGTTATCTGTACGGACTACACTGATGTCAGAGACAGGATCATAAAAGCCGGAGAGCCACTGTTCTATTCCTAGCTAACAGCGCTGGCAGGACATCACGCCAGTTGGAGGCGCATTACTCAGAGATCTTTCCCAAGCAGATGATCGCATCTCTCCACCATAAACTCCTCGGCAGCAGCAAGCACATCTTACCAGCATGTGAACCCTGTCACTAGCCCAATGCCTGAGTCCCAGCCAGCCTTTCTGGCAAGTGCTGAAGAGGTGAAAGAGAAGTGGAAATAGTCACTGAAAATGGAGAATAAATGATAATTTACCTAGATTTCAAAGCATGCATATGATTTAGATAAGTTAAAGAACATAGTGATAGGCGTTCTTAGAATTTATCCTTCAGATTCTGACCATATAATAGGCTTGAAAGGACCTAGATCCAAAAAAAATTTTTTTTCTTCAGAATAGAGTGGCTGAGTGGCACCAGCCACTGCCCTCCACTACCCACCCCCTGGCTGGTGTACCCCCATGTCAATACTCTGTGTATGCCAACACAAAACCAGTAAAATATCATAAACTAGCCTGAGGGGAGCGACTCATCTGTAGGTTGGGACTCTGCTGCCCAGTCGGAAGCTGTCTAGTTACTCTTCTCTCATTGCTGGGACAAATACCTGACAGTCAAAATGAAGGAAGGAAAGATTTATTAGCTCACAGTTACTGGAGGTTTCAGTCTATATTCGGCTGGCCCAAGGCTGGATGGAACAGGGCAGAGAGCATCCAGTTCATGGCAGTGGAACAGCAACAATTACAACAGAGGCAACCAACCAACCAATCAGGAGAGCAGAGAGCAACAGCCTGAGTCTGTCTCTCTGTCCCTCTTTATATTACATCTGGCTCTGTGCCTCAGCCTATCTGCCCCAGGCCACACCTATAATTCCTAGCAGTATTCAGACCCATCATCTCATCAATACTAAAACACATAATCCCAGTGACTCATGAATCAATTCTCAATCTATAGAAGTCCCTGCTCCATGATTGCATGAGGCTTTGGAGGGACAACTAGACATAAACCATAACAGAAGCATCCTCTGTTCTTAAAGGAAGGGCCACCTTTTGTCCTTCCTGCTACTACTATTGGCAAAACTCCACCCCAAGTTCCAGCAAGTGGCACTTCTGTGGGGCAAATCCTAACTTGAATCACCCTTCTCCTCTGCTTTTTGCCTTGATTTAGTCTTTGATAATTACCAGGGGGAACAAAGAAGAACAAGAAGGAAAGGAAAAGGGAAAGGAAGGGCAAAAGAGCAGGAAGGAAAATAAATGAGTTTCTTTTCTGGCGAGTATTGTCCTGCACCGCACCAGGAGAAAGTAAGATGGCCCCTTTGCCTCGCTGCTGAGCCTTGCAGTCTGTGCTGGTCCACGCCTCTCCACCGGTGAGTCCAGTCCTTGTTCTTGTCTTACCCATCTCAGCTCCTTAGGCCCCATGGCCAGGGGATGGGAGGAAGATGTCTGAGTATCCAGTGCGTGCCTCCTGGGTGACCCTCACAGCTGGGCTCCTACCTGGCTGCCTCTGTCCCTCAAGCCAAGGGGTGGTAGACACTTCCCGATGCTGCCCAAGTCTGGGGTGTCTCAAAAAAAACCCTTTTGTCTTCTTCATTCTTCCACCCTCATCCAGGCTTATCCAACTTACAGCATGCAACTGGACATGCCTGAGGTATAATAAAATGGAGGAAGATCTGGTACTCATACACACAGATTGTGTCGTATGCTTCACACCCATCCTCAGACAGCCTCTCCTCAGGGTGCCTCAGCCATGCAAGTGCACCTGGTCTTCCTCTACCCTCCCTGTGCTTGAAATATTCAGGGGTATTTATACTTGCCATATGCGGCCCTGGCTCATACAACTTCTCATCACTACGGCTTAATAAAAGCCAAAACCGCCCCCGCACCCCCCCAGCAGGATGACTCAGTGGCCTAAAGCGCCGGCAGGCAGCTGCATGGACCAAGCGGTTCGATCCCGCCACCACATGCTGTGCCAGCCCTGCCCTTAGGGCAGGCTGAGCGGCCATAAAAATAAATAAACAAAACAAAACAAAACAAAAGAAGTTCTGAAACAAGAAAAAAAAAAAAAAAAAAGCCAAAGAGACTATGAACTGCAATGGTCACCAATCACTGACCTCAGTAATACAATGAATAAGTTCTCGAAAACAGGGTTTTTCCAACACATTTTCACAAAGATCACTGGTCACTACAGGATGCAAATTTATTTGGGCAGGTAATATCTTTCTTTTAATTTAACAAACATGCATATGTTTAATGCCTTAAAACTCTAGCTTTGCTAGATTATGGGTATTTTCTGCACAAATCAATGTATTTCATTCAAGGAATAAATCAGAGTGGCATCAACTAAGAGAAGTTGACACTGTACTTCAAGCTTTTTCACAAGTGGGGCAAAGCTAAAAGAAGGAATTATTTTCTCTCTCTCATTACGGCTTACTCAGCTTTAGCATAGTCTGAGATTGTTTTGGGGGAGGCGCCTTTTGGAGACAGGGTGCAACCATACAATTCAACCTGGGCTTGAGCTCACTTTGTAGCTCAGGCTGGCCTCGAATTCAGCACAGTCCTCCTGCCTCAGCCTCTTGAGTGCTGGGATTACAGCACTCATGCACCACCACACCTGGCTGAGGAACAAGTTGTTTTTTTTTTTTTTTTAATTGCACTCAAAGGGAATGATTGGCCTTGGCTAAGCGATACTTCGGAGCCAGGAGTGCCACAGTCACCTATTCAATTCATTTCATTTCTTGATGGTTCCCATTACAGACCAGCACTCTTCTACATGCTGTTAAAACAGCAATACAGCAAAATCCATTTCCTTTAGGAGAAGTAGCCAGAGAGGCGGGTAATCAAATGATCTCGCAATTCCAATGCTTTACCTGGGAAGAGGTCAACAGGGCAGAGGTATGTGAGGGAGAGAAGCAGCACTGGGCCTGCACAAGTCAGGAAGTTCAGGAATAGCTTTGTTGAGGATGGGCTGATAAGGGGGACTTGATCACACATTGATTGTTCCCAATTGAAAAAATTTAAGGGGAATTTGAACAACAAAAAGCTCTACACGAGGCCCGGCAGGATGGCTCAGTGGTCTAAGGCGCCTGCTTAGGAAAGCTTAGGCGGCTGCAAGGACCGCGGTTCGATCCCCGGCACCACATGCTGCACCAGCCCTGCCCTCAGGTCAGGCTGAGCCGGCCATAAAAATAAATAAACAAACAAACAAAAGTTAAAAAAAAAAAGCTCTACAGCCTGAACAGTGTGACTTATAGGCAGCAAGACAATGCGAAGGAGCTCATGAATTAGGGTTTGTGAGCGCATGGACTCTTCAGACCATATTTATACATTGACTTTATAACAGCACCTCCCGGACTGCAATTTCTAACAATATTGTTCCCCTCCAGTATACTTTACACCAACCTCTATTCATGGCACAGAATGTTTGCTGAGCTTTTCTGACATCTCTACTTAAAGGTTTTGAGAATAAAATTGGAGAAACAACCAAGAACCGTTAATCTGTGAAGAATATCAAAAACTGCTCAGGTGGGAATAGACAAGACCCAAACTTGGAATGGCTGTCAACAAAAGTTCTTCAATCGCCCAATTCTGGAAGGTCTCAAAACACCCCAACTTACAATTTTGTTTAGTTTGGGCCTTGGGAGACAGCTCAGTAGAATAAGAGCTTGCCTGGCAAGCGCAAGGGCCGGAGTTCAATCACCAGTTCTGCAAAATAAAAAATCATTTAGTGTAAGAGTAGTGTACAATCCACAGAAAGCAACACGGATCTAGGGATCCATGTAAAGGTTATTACTAGTACTTAGGAATGAAATACTGATGAACATGGAGTAAGAAAGGAACTGCTGGGTCAGGGGAGATAGCTGAGCAGAGTAAGTGCTGCCTGGCAAGCGCAACATCCTGAGTTCAATCTCCAGTACCACAAATAAAGAAGAGAGACAGAGAAAGGGAGAGAGGGAGAGAGGGAGAGAGGGAGAGAGGGAGGGAGGGAGGGAGAGGGAGAGGGAGAGGGAGAGGGAGAGGGAGAGGGAGAGGAATTGCTCAAAAATGCACACACCCATACAAGCAAAGAGGAAACATTCATAATCCACAGTGTACCTGCTGCTATGCTGGAATGTGCAAGAGGTTTGCTCTATTGAATGCATTTTTGACTTATATTTCAGATTTATTTATTTATTTTTATTTTTTTATGAGCAGAACAGATTTATTAAAAGAAAGAAAGCTTCTGTCCGGGAAGAGGGACAGAAGGGATCGGAGTGGGTTGCTCCCACTTCAGATTTATGCACGATGTATTATCAGGCCGTGACCCCATCATCTGTTGAGAAGCACCTGTCCTGGTGGAGATATTTAATAATATTATTGTTTGACTGTAGACTTCCATCGTTACACTGCAGTCTTCAAATTCCCCTCAGACCAGATGGCGATGGTTTTCTGGCCTGCTTCCTGGGTATGTGGTGAGAGCTGGGGCTCCGAGGAGTATAAGGAGTACTAAAAATGCAGTCCAAAGAGATTAGGAAAATTCACAAGCACTGCCTCATTGTACATTTCCAAAATAGTTTCAATGTTTTAAAATACTTGCCACTTCTACTTTTTACTAATTACAAGATAGACAATTCATAACACAAAGCTTGAAACAAACAGGAAAGTATTTTTGAAAAGCCCAAAATCTATATGTCTTTGGTAATGAACTTAATGAACTGTTTACATCTTCATATTTTCATTTCTTTCTTAGGGATTTTACATTTCTAGATTGTACAGTCACATCATTCGTATCACAACTTATCCAATTTTATGTGTTTTTAAATTTGAGATGGATGTTATTCTGTTATATATTAAAACTGTTCCACAATAATGTCGAGCACACTTTGTGCCCAGGTTTTGGATTATAATTCCATATTCTGAAAAAAAGAAACTAGGAATCCACGGATAAAGGTTATAGTATTAGAGAAGGAAATATAAGATGAACATGGAATAAGAAAGGAGTTGCTTAAAAATGCACACGTGCTCGCGCACACACACACACACACACACAGGAGAGTACATCAAAGGAATACAGAGGCCAAATGAAAGCATTCTCAGTGATCAAAACTGGAACAATTGAGCAAAGAAATACACACTGTAATGTGAAGTTATAACTCAAAGTATAAAATAAGCAGCCATGAATTCACACTGATGGATAGAAACATATATGACTCAGTAAATAAACAATAGAGAATAGGCGAATCTCTGTGGAATTCCAAGTAGTTTAGATAAATATTCTATCCTCAAAGTGGTGGAAGGTAACATCCCACCCTATCTGTGTAAATTGCAAGTAGCAGCTTCGTTCCCAAGACTACAGGGTGAAATAAAAGAAGGACAGTGCTGGCCAGGGGGAAAGAGGTTCTGAGTATATTCAGAGTGGAGCAAACACACAGACAGAACCTTGGCAAATCACCAAGTTTAGCAATAACAATGAGGAGTCGTGTGGATAAAATGTAGCTGCTATCATTTGCGTGTTCAGTTCCATCTTCCAAAAGCCGGTTTATGAAAGGTTGGCCCCCAGAGCATCAGTATGAGATGATGTGGATCTTTAGGGGCACAGGTCTACTGGGACATCCTTAGACCACCAGGGAGATGCCCTTCAAGGAAACTATGCAATCCTGGTCCTTTCTTTTCTTTCGCTGTTTTCCTCGTGATAAATTAAACAGTTATACCTAACTCACATTCCCACCAAGATGTGCTAGCCTTCACAGAAATGCAAAATTATGGGCAGCCAATGTGAGACTGGACTCTCCAGAACCAGGAGTCAAAATAATACTTTTTTCCATGTAAGTTAATTGCTTCAGGCATGTTGTTATAGTAACACAAAACTAATACGCAATGCTATGTACAATTTTACCAAAAAAATTTGCACCTTGTCTTTATGGTTTAATTCCCTCTAAAACCCGTAACTCCAGATTTATTATGAGGAAGAAATCATGCAAGTCCCAAATTAGAATCATTTATAAAATCTCTAGTTGGTACTCCTCAAATCTATCAAGGTCACCAAAAACAAAGGAAATCTGAGAAAAGAAAAAGTCCCAGCCACCAGGAGCTCAAGCAGTCATATATAAACATAATGCAGAATCCTGGACAGAATTTTGGCATAAAACAGGACTTCAGATAAAACTGAGGAGATATGAATAATGCTGTGAACCCACATTATCTCATTAAATGTAAGAAGGGTAAAGTCCTTGTTCCTGCTTGGGCCAGTCTCAGGCTTTGAGGAGGTCCTGTCGGAATCCAAAGGGACCATGGGTTTAGGGCAATAACTGGTGAATTCAGGGCACAGAGGATGTTCCTACAAATTTCTTATCTTGGTGTCTTCTACCCTAAAGGGAGTGAGAGGGGTGACATAAATTCAGGGCTAATCAGCCTTCTTTTGCCCACTTTTACACAAACACTCTGAATTATTAACATGCCTAGGTATGATGGCAAGCGAGGATCTGACTCAGTGCTTGAAGATAATAAAGTAAAGGTCAGGCTTGGCTCTGCTTGCTACCACTCACTGCATAGCCGTAGGCCCAAATGAAAAGTGATGCTTCTGTTGTCTTAATGAAAATTGCCTCTGATGCTCTCAAAAGAAAACACAAGCCTCCTTTGAATGAATAACAGGTTAAGAGCCCAAGAGAGACTTTGTCCTTCATCCCTGAGGATGTCACTGTTGTCGTAGGAGAAGCTGGGGGTGGCACAGTGCAATCCCAGCACTACCAGAGTCTGAGGCAGGAGAATGAGGTGGCAGGATAATTGAGAAGACATGAGAAATGGTACACATTTAGAAGAACAAGACGAGAGGTATTCAACCATGGTTTTACACTGTACATTTCTGTCCTCGATGTAGTTGCTCAGATTGTGGATACTAGCATGTAGAGTTAGTCATAATGAAACACTTTAAACATTAACCACTATTTTTGCAAAACTGATGGAAACTAGTAAAACAGTCATCCAAGCTATCCTGTGTATGTACTTACATATTTTTTTCTCTTCCTTTTTTTTCCTATCTTTTCTCCTTTCCCTCATCTTTTGTTGTTTATTTCTTGTATTCTGTTTTCTTCCATTTTACTATATCTATTGTACCTTTCAGGTTTTATTTATTTTTTCAAGTTCTTACACAAGGGAGACAATATAATATTGTCTGATATACATCTGGGTATATTATTTCACCTATGAGTATAAACTCTAGTGGTATCCATTTACCTATAAAGGCCTCAAGTTATGTTTTGTAAACATAAAGCTATTCTAAACAATAAAATTCATCAAAAAGTACAGAACAAAATATTTTGAAAACATTTAACATTTTGAAGTAATGACTCAGTGTATTTATGATATTTAAGGTATCTTTAAGGTACGTAATATTTCATCATTGTTGGAAGTTTGAGTCACTTCCAAGTTTTCCATCAAAAAGTAACACAGTGATGAACAACTCTCCTTATATAGTTTGGTTCACCTCTTTAAGTATTTCCTTACTATAGAGTCCTAGGAGTCCATTCTACTTTTCAAAAATGTTAAATTAGTACATTTACCTATAATAGCTAGTCCAAAGTAGTTGAGCCCCCTTTGGCCACGAGAACTTACTAAAGTGAACTCTACTGCTAAGGGAAACACCCAGAAAGTCTCTTCCAGAAGACATCTCCAGGAAATGATAATGAATATTGAATTAACAATGAATAATGAATTTGTGTTCTACTCTCAAGCATTATCCACTGATTCATGCATGCATTCAATAAATAGCACCACCCGCTATGCCAAGGCAGGTGAATTACTTGGATCTTGGTCCACACTAGGAGAATCTTAACCACTGTCTCAATTGGCAGAATTCCTACATCTGATAGTTCAAAAACCACTTCCTGTCCCTTCCACGGACATAGTAAATGAACAGCCAAGTGCTGGGTACTTAATACTAATTTTCTGTAGCATTTCAGTCTGCAGGGCACAACACTATTGGTTAGCTGGGGAAAATGATTGCTTTCACATTATCATTTGACAATTTTTAACATGCTTACAAAAATATTATTTTTTCTATAATGAATGATTTTTTGGTAGTATTTGCAAACTTCACTGTCCTCTGGTGCCACCTATCGCTCGTCTTCCCTGGAACATCTGTGTTTATCTTCCCAGAAATGTTATTTTAATCCTGGGTGTGACCCTACCAGAGAAACTTCCCTTGATTGTCCTTCTGTCACCAAAATTGTTGCCATTGTTCCCATAACATCTGATTGTTTCTACTTAAACTTGCAGACCACTCAAAAAATGTACCCATGCTGTCAGCCAGACAGTTCTGTGGAAATGTCCTCTGTAGCGGAGAGCAGTTTACAGGATTAGGGTTGGTGCTCTTGTGACCAAAGTAAGAACCTGAGGAAGAACATGCCACAGAGGAACAAAGTGGCCCACAAGGCACTGCGACATCAGCAAAAGCTTCTGCCAGTCCTGCCGCGTGTCCTGGAGCTTGGACTGCTAGGACTGTGTCCTTCCAAGCTGAGGCAACAGGGATGATGGGCCTTCCTCATCAGCCAGTTATTGGTGCTGGTGGGACACGGCATTGGGCAGGCTATTTCCTGAGGGCAGGGCAGGCAATTTCCTGTGACCAAGGACAATGCCCAGAGAGGTACCTGTGTGACCCCATGCCAGATCAGTTGCCTGAGCAGAGAGCTTCTGGGCAGAGCACGCAAGCATCCAGTAGGTCTCTGCCTACATCTTTACTTTCACAAGTCCGTCTTAAATGAAGGGATCTGCCTCTTGACAATATTCATAGACGCTTTTTTTAAAAAATCATAGGTGACTTCTGAGTATGTAATGCATTTCAGGGGTGAAAGGTTTAAGGAAAGTAGGCAGATCCTACTCACAGCTCCAAGCACAGTGCTTCCTACAGGATGGGCACCCTGGAAATACCTTAACTAACAAGACACCCAAAGCACCATATTCTGAAGCATTGTACCCATTTTTAAGAAGTGAAAGGAAATGAGAAATAAAAATAATATTAAAGAATGAACAACTAGAGAATGACTTTAATCAGTTCTCAGTATGAAATCTGAAAAAGGATTATGTGGGTGACTGCATGCTTGGAGAGATTAGGAACCAATTCAGAACATCTATATTTGAGAAACTGATTATATCCATATAATCTTGAAAAGTAAGTTCACCTAAATGGAGTTGTAGCATTGTGGGAAATTTTCAGGCTATAAAAAGCTACTTAACTCAAAAAAAATTTTTTTGCTATGATTAGCTCTTTGAGATAATTATTTGAATCAAATTAAATAGAAAGCTATTCAATAAATATACAAAATTAAATTTGAAGGTCACTTATGCCACACTATATACTCTATTGCTAACTATTTTCCCTAATAATTTAAAATTAAAATCTTTTCTTCATGTATCAAAGAATCAAACATTAGCAGTTCAATTTTATTTCATGTTTATGAGATATTTACTACATACAAGGCATTATAGGAAGCAAAGAAAGTAATTACAAGCAACTCCTTTCTGCACCCTCCACTTGAAGATACGGTAAAATTTTGCCGGGGTGCTAAGCATCGTATGCAAAGCATTAGGACAATATTATCTGTCCAGCGCAGGCAGTCCCTGGCATCCTGAGGATCCAGAAGTGTCGTAGAAAGCTGTCTGTTTACTAGCATCACTTACCCAGAGAAGCAATGTCACATGCAAGTACTGCTGGAGCCACCATGAAGAAAGAGTCCCACATGGGGGGATGTCCAAAGCCAAGCCCTTCTGGGAGAAGGAAGGAAAGAACAGAAGGACAGAGCAGAGACGAGACCTGATGACATCATTTGGGACTCTCCATCCACCTCCTCCGGGCGTTTGGAGCATGAGTTTATGTACTTTCCTATACAGCCTAATCCAGGAAGAGTTCAGTTTCTATCAAGTGCAAGGGGTGAGCCTGAATGAGACAGCCCTGAGGCCCAGGCTCCATTTCACCCATCTCGTGAGACACCGCCACTCCCACCCACTGCCCCTCAGATGGCCCCCTCAGGAGGTAAATTTTATGCCGAATAAAATAGACCTGATAACTGTTCTAAACACTATTGGCACAAATATTTCTTCTCACTGAACTAACAGAAAGTATGTGTATACATTTGTACTCAGAACAACTACTATGAAGACGACAATATACATTGTATTAATTTTAAAAAATAGACAGGAAAACACAATATTGAAATCTCTTTCCCATGCTATAAATCCATGCAACAAGGAATCTTTCCAGGTTCCAGTTATGTCAACAAAAGCAGGCTTTACATGCACACCTTGTTACAGAATCCCTTTCTGAACTTCTTTATACTTTTTCTCTCTGTAACTTCAGAACAGAGGCTGAAAGCTCATGAGAAATAAATGGTCCACAATGTACAGCTGTAACATCTGGCTCACTGAGCTTTATCTAATTGCCTTTTCCTCCCAGGCTCTAAAATGTGCTGTCTTTGAGAATCTCTCCCCTGAGCACCAAGAATGGCACACTAGATGTTCTGCCTTCATTTACTTTGCAGGAGCTCTCAATAAAAAATTAATAGGAAGAATAAAATAGTATGTTTTTCCACAGGGAGAGACAGATTCACCTGCTAGATACTTCTATTTCATATAAACACTTTTTAAATACCTTATCCTAAATTGAGAAAAGGAAGCCCCAACCTACTTATCTATTTCTTCACAGAAGAGTTGAAAAAACAATGTGATTCCAGGTATGGAGGGTGGAAGGGCTATGCCCAAGTCAAATTTATGAACTTTCCTGGAGAAGGTTCCTTTTTCCATGGACTCTCAAGATGCTTCAGGTTTTGGAAAGTTCAGAATCTCCCTAGAGCCCACAAGATCCTGCAAAATGTGGACCGTGCTAACAATCGCAGACCCATCCCCACCCACAGCCCTCCTTCTTATTCACCAAGCTTCTGCCACCCAGGCAATCTTTCCCTAAGCCCCGTCTTCTGTGGTTCCCTCTGCGGAGAACCATCTGCCGTATTCCTTACTTCCCCACCTCCACCAAATCGAGTATGGTCTCCTCATACTCTGGTATCACCCTAAATGGCCCCTCATCAAAAAAACCTTTCCTATCATACTCCCATTCTCCGGATTGCAAGAGACCTCATACAGTTCACTCATGTAGCTCTCCCTCTTCCGAGCCAGTTATCACAGTGGTCACTGGTAACGAACTGTTGCACTGTCAGATGTTATAGATGTATCGCCTACTACATGGCGAGCTGTACGAAAGCAGAAATCCCTCTGCCTTCTTTAGCAAGGCATTAGTGAAATAAATGTCTCTCAGAGGGTAGATATGAAACAAATATTTGAGCAAGGGAGGGGGGAAGAGAGGTAAATCATTGATACTAGGTTCAAGGAGATCTTCCAGTTACATACATATATGGGACTATTTGATTATATAGTGCATTATAATTGAATATTTTCCCTAATTTTAGGGCATTCAGAATACACATGATAATATTCCTCAGCATACCTAGTAGTTCTTCAATACTGAGGGAAGCTGTGTAATGTAATAGTTAGGGGCACACATTTTAGAGCTACTTAGGTTCAAACGCCCAGCTCTGCCACTTGCCAGCTGTGTGACGTAGCCCTCCTGACGCCCCGTTGGTCCTTCCACAACATAAACCTCAGAACTCCTGCTCCTTTAGGGTAGTTACAAAGACTAAAATGAAGTACTACCTGTGAAGCCACTGAGCGTGTGACTGGCAGAAGATTACTGCTTCAGTGCTGATATCATGATGAACAAAGACATTGGAAGTTCTGCCAAATCAAAGATATTGTCTCATATTTTGCCTTCACTCTGTCAAAGGAATATACTCTGAATTGCCATATTTTAAAAACTACATGCCTAGAAAATAATTTATCTGTCTACCCAGAGACAATAACTCCTACACTAACTATACAGTGGGTAGCTTTAATTTTCAGAGGAGCTAAACAACATGATTTAAAGTTAGGAAACCTGCACAGAACTCACAAGGAGAAAGTGGTGAAAAATATTCATTTCTGAGCTCTCTGAAGTGAATCTGCCAACCAAAAATTAGTCACTCCCGTTCACTGGACACTTTCCTCACACTACTTCTAGCCACGTTCCTAGTGGCCTCTCTCCCAAGAAATGATTAAATTCACTGGCCAGACTGGTGTTGAGGGGGAACCAGGATCTACCATCAGTGGAAAGTTTGGCCCTGTACGTAGCATGGACGTGGTGATGAGACCTCCTAATGGCGAAGCAGGGAGCACCCTGGAATCATGCGTTATGCAGAAATCAGAATTCCCTATGAACAGCCCAAGCTCTGCCACTCGGTGACCATAGTCAGAATCACAACTGCAGAGAAGTGGCTTAGCCTCTTTAAGAATTTCCTTCAAATATGCTCAATTAAAGCCAAAATGGATCAAACATATGAACATTAAGCCTAATGGATGATCAAATAGATAAAGCACTTGAAGATATGGGTGTAGGAATGGATTTTCTAAACAAACCTCAATCTCATAAGAATGCGCAGAAAGAACCAATAAATGGTATTACATCATACTAAAAACTTCTGTGCAGCAAAAGAATCAATCAGTAGAGTGAAGACACAGTCTGCAGAATGGGGGAGAATTAGCAGCTACTCCTGAAAGAACTAATACCCAGTATATACAAAGAACTCAGAATAAATTAAACCACATAAAATTAAAGACCCAATAAAGACATGGACAAGAGAAATAAGCAGACACTTCACAGAGGAAGAATACAAATGATCAACAAGCATATGAAAAAATATTCAGCATCTCCAGCTATTTGAGAACTGCAAATTAAAATGGTACTAAGATTCCACTTTACTCAGTAAAGAATCGCAATCATTAGGAAATTAAACCATGATCAATGCTGGAGAGGCTATGATGAAAAAGAAACCCTCCCCCTTCATTGCTGGTGGGAAGGCAAGTATGAACAACCGCACGGATATCAGTATGGAGGTTCCTCACGTAGCTGAGACTAGAACTTCCATATGCCTCGGAGATCCCCGATAGGTATCTTCCTCAAAGAGCTGAAGGTGTCACAGTGCAGCAATACACGCAGACTGGGGCTTACAACAGCACAATTCATATTAGCTACAACTAGGAAGTGGACAGTATGCCACTAACAGAGGACTGGTTAAAGAAAATGTGGCACCCATACATAACGGAATGCTACTCAGCTATAAAGAAAGGTAAATTTGAGGCACCTGTGGGATGCACAATGGAAAATATCACATTGAGTGAGGTAAACAAGATGCACAAGATGAATGCCATGTGGTATCTCTCATTCAAATGAGGCAACATACAAACAAAGGAAATGAGAACTGA
>PVJA010028378.1:0-19460 GCA_004027025.1 Myocastor coypus | reverse complement strand
TCAAAATAATAGCAAGATACAAAAACAATAGTGTTCCTATAAACTATCTATCTATTTATTTATTTATTTATTCTTGTTTCAGAACCTTTATTTGTTTATTCACTTATTTTCATGGCTGGCTCAGCCTGCCTCGAGAACAGGGCTGGTGCAGCATGTGGTGCTGGGGGATCGAACTGCGGTCCCTGAAGCCGCCCAAGCTTTCCCAAGCAGGCGCTTTAGACCACTGAGCCATCCCGCCGGGCCCCCCTATAAACTATTAATGAACCCATCAAAAAAGAAATTAGAAAAATACACAGTAGCACCAAGAAGCCAGGGAAATAGCTCAGTGGCAAGAGCAAGGTCTTGAGTTTGATCCCTGGTACCAAAACACTGCCCCCCACCAGAAAACAAAACAAAATTGCAAAACAAAAAACCAGTAGCACCAATACCTACAGATTGAGAAAGTAAATGACCTCTATAACAAAAACTACAGTATTCTGGGCTGGGAAGATAGCTCAGTGGTCTAAGTGCCTATCTGACAAGTGCAAGGTTCTAAGTTCAATCCCTGGTTACCACATGCCATGCCAGGCCTAGAACCTGAGGTGCAGTGTGCCTGCCACCAAAACTGGAGGTAGAGGCACATGCCTGTAATCCCATTGCTGTGGAGGCTGAGACTAAGCTGTGTAGCAAGACCCTCTATAAAGTTAATAAATAAATATATATATTTTTAAAAAACCCTATAGTGCCCTGAAAAAGAAAATTAAAGTGGACACCTGAAAATAGTAGGTTACTACCTTGTCCCTTTATTTATTTATTTATTTTTTTGGTCTTTTTGAGACAGGGTCTTGCTATGCAGTTGAGGCTGGCCTTGAGCTCACTTTTGTAGCCCTGGCTGGTCTCAAACTCGCATCAATCCTCCTGCTTGAGCCTCCGGAGTGCTGGGATTACAGGTGTGAGCCACCACGCCTGGCTTTACCTTGTTCCTTGATAAAAGCAATATAGTAAAAACGGCCATGCTTCCTTTTTTTTTTTTTTTGGCTTTTTGAGACAGGGTCTCACTATGCTGGCCTTGAACTCACTTTTATAGCCCAGGCTGGTCTCACATTGTTCCTCCTGCCTCAGCCTCCCAAATCCTGGGATTATAGGCGCACACCACCATGCCTGGCTCATAGTTCTGATAAGCAAATTTAAGACAGTCCCAATCAAAATTGCAATACTGATTTTTTTTTTTTTTTTTTTTTTTGGTGGGACTAGGGTTTGAACTCATGACCTTGCACTTGCCAGGCAGGCACTTGTGCTATGAAGCTATCTCCCCAGCCCCACAACACTGACTTTTTAAGACAGGATCTCATGATGCAGTATAGGATGGCCTTGAACTTATTCTGTGGCCCAGCCTGGCCTTGAACTCACTGATCTTCCTGGAGTGCTGTGATTACAGGTATGCACCACCATGTTTGGTGCAACACTGTTCCTAATAGAGCTAGAGAAAAAAATCCTAAAGTTCATGTGGAACTAGAACCAGAAGAGACCCATAAAGGTGAAATCATTACTAGATAAAAAGAGTGAAGTCAGGGGCTGAGTATCTAGCTTGGCAGTCTTAAGTACCTGCCTGACAAGTGCAAGGTCCCAGGTTTGATCCTCAGTACTGAATGTTATGCTGGCCGCTGAAACTGGGCATAGTGGTGCATGCCTGTAATCCCAGCACTGGGGAGGCTGAGACGGGAGGATCAGTATGAGTCTGAGCTGCATAGAGACCCTGTACCAAATAAATAAATACATAAGTAAATAAGCAAAGCTATAAACAAAGCTTAAAGAAAAAGCAAAGTGGGTGTCAATAACATCCTGAATGAAGTGAAATTATGTATTACATAAAGCTGTAATGATAAGAACAGTGTGGTAAGTGCACAGGAACAGCCATGTGGATCAGTGGAACAGAAGATGGCAGAACATCTATTCAGCTCCCTGGTCAGTGACAAAGGGTCCAGAACACATGCTAGAAGTAAGATGCCTCTATTAAGTGGTGTTGGGAAAATTGGATATCCACATGCAGAAGATCTAGACCCATATCTGTCATCATGCACTAAACTAAACTAAAAATGAATCAGTATCTGAATGTTGCAATGAAAATAATCTTCTGGATGGTAAGATAGCTAAAACTCTTAAAGACATAAACATAAGCAAGGACTTTCAGAACAGAACCCTAGCTACACACAAATAAGTACTGTTGAGAAATAAACAAATGGGATCATGTCAAATTCAAAAGCTGTTTGTAGCAGAATGAACAGTGAAAAGAAAACCTACAGAATGGGGAAAAATTTTGCCAGCATTCCACAGATAGAGGATAATAATCTAGAACTCAGTAGCATGGTATCTGAATGACATCGTTAAATTCTGGACTAGTAACTATGATATCTGGGTCAGTTATTGGTGTTTTTTTTTTTATTTTTTAATATATTATGGCTGACTCAGCCTGCCCTGGGAGTGGCGCTGGCACGACACGTGGTTCTGGGGATCGAACCATGGTCACTGTTGTTGCCTAAGCCAAGCACATACTGTAGACTGCTGAGCCATCTTGCTGGCCCCAGTTATTGTTATTTGTAAAAAATAATATAATTTGTAGAATTGTGAAGTTCAAACTAAATGTGTGAATATTTTTGGTAAAGTACAGATGTTAAGGCCTTTAAAAATAATCTTTTCTTCATTTTTCTGAGAGAGGGTCTTGCTGTGTAGCTCAGGTTGGCCTTGAACTTACTATATGCCCATGCTAACCTTGATCCCATTGCTTCACCTGAGGGTACAGGCATTACAGGTATGTGCCACTTTTTTTTTTTTTTTTTTTTCTTTTTGAGAGCTATGCAGTCTAGACTGGCCTTGAACTCACTTTTGTAGTCCAGCTTGGTCTCAACTCACATCAGCCCTCCTGCCTCAGCCTTCCAAGTGCTGGGATTACAGGCTTGTGCCACCACACCCGGCTTGAACTATAATTTGTATGTCATGGAGTTCACTCACTTAGAGCAATGTAATGTTTTTTAGTACATTAGTGGAATTTAACTGTTGTGCATGACTTGTTTTCATTATTTTTTAAAAAAGCCCTTTAGTTATATATGGAGATACTGCCTTCTGTTTATTCATTTATCAGTTTGTGGATACTTGAGTATTTTTTAATTTTTAGTGTTTACGAAAATTGTTACAGTGAACATGTGAATGTTTATGTATGTATGTATTTAATGTGTTTGGTACAAGATTTCATTATACAATTTAGACTCGTAGTGGTACTTGTGTTCTCAGCCTCCCCAGTGCTGGGATTACAGGCATTGTCTTTGTTCTTACTAGAGTGCAAGGTGTCACTACACAGATTGGACTCATAATGACCCTCCTGTGTTGTGTGCTATGAGTTGGTGCTGAAAGAAATGACAAGAGGACCCAATGAATTTATTTAGCTCACAGGTCTTACTGAGACTCTCTCTCACTCTCTCACTCTCACTCTCTCTCACTCTCACTCTCTCAGTGAGCCCCTACCTTCAGAAGTATCTCACTTTTATTTAGGGCCAAGGAATGTGCTCAGGTGCATAATCACTTTAGTAAAGAATGGCTACAATCTCTGACCTCCGTTTGCCCAATGCTAGGGTCACACGAATACTAATTAAAAAGATTTCAAGCAAAGGAGGAGACAACTAACAGAAAGCCTTCAGGGTGAGCTGTTATCTTCCTCCTAAAATCTCAGCTTTCTGGAATTCCCAAGTAACAGACCACAGCTGTTCCTGGGCTTTGTTTATTGCTCTTCACCTCTCAGATGCTAATTTTTTATCTCTAGGCTCCTGTTTTCAGCTTCCCAAGTGTGGGGATTACCAAGCAGGCCACCATGCCCAATCTCAATTGCCATTTCAGTGCATCCTGGGGGTGGGGCCAGCATGGCAGGCCAGGGACTGAACCTCTGGCCCCTGTGCTAGCTAGTAGGCGCTTTAATCCCCTCAGCTATTTGGCTCACCCTAAGGAGTTTTCGTGGTCTTGCTCAGGCTGTCTTAAGGATGGGTCTTGTGATTGAACTGCTGTGCCCTGTGCCTGACTGGGGTTGCCTGCACAAGCACTTAAACCATTGAGCTAACCCGAAAGCTCCCCTTATTGTTTTCTTCTAAAGTTTTGACTTTTTTTTTGGTCTTTTTGAGATAAGGTCTTGCTATGCAGTTCAGACTGGCCTTGTGCTCACTTTTATAGCCCAGGCTGGTCTTGAACTCACATCGATCCTCCTGCTTCAGCCTCCCAAGTGCAGGGGTTACAGGTGTGCACCACCACACCCCACACCTGGAGTTTTGACATTTTTAATGACTTTCATTGGACAAATTAAAGAGCACTGTAAGATAGTCATTACTAGATATTAAGGTATCATCACAATGTTCTGTGTCCACTATATTAACACTTTTTTTTTTTTCTTATGAACTTCAATTGTTACTTACCTTCATGCCCAGCATGAACACCTTAGGAGATATTCAGAGAAGTAGAGTAATTGGGTCAAAAAGTTGAATACCTTTTCATATCCATAACCAGAAACTTAACTCTTTTACAGTTACATTGTCTGTTTTATTGTATTCGTGCTTTATTGTTGCATGACAAATTATTTCCAAACCTAGTGATTTTAACTGCAATGAACATTAACCATTTTATACTTTTCCATATGTCAGGAAATTGGGAGTGGTGTGATGTGATGGTTTTGATTTTGGTGTGGTCATTCCTCTATAGGCTCCATGGAGCTGGAGGCTCCTTTCCAAGGTGACTCATTCACATGCCTAGCAAGTTAATTCTGGCTGTTAGAGGTAGGCCTCAAGTCCTTTTTTCACCTGGGTCTTTGGCACAGATGCCTGAGTATCCTGATCTCAGTAAATGAAAATATATGACTTCCCATGAGACAGTGGTTCAAGAAAAGGAGCACTGTGGAAGCTTATCCTTTTTATGACCATGCTTTGGAAGCCACATTAGTATCCAGTTTTGCCATGTTTTGTTTGTAGAAGAGAGCCACTCAAGGAGGGCCTACTTGACATTCAAGAAGAGGAGGGAGAAACTGGGCATGGTGGTGCGTGTGTATGACCCCAGGTCTCGGAGGCTGTAAGCAGGTGGATCACTACCAGTCCAATCTAGTAGTAAGAGCCTGAACACCCTGTAGACCTCCCCCCCCCCCCATGAGCTCTGTTTTTTGAAAGAAATGTGAGAGTATTTGTGGACGTATTTTAAAATACAGCACTTAGTAGGAATCTTTTATTTATTTATTTATTTTAAATTTTATTTATTTTTTTCTTGTTTCAGAACCTTTGTTTATTCACTCATTTTTATGGCCAGCTCAGCCTGCCCCAAGGGCAGGGCTGGTGCAGCATGTGGTGCCGGGGATTGAACCGCGGTCCCTGAAGCCACCCAAACTTTCCCAAGCAGGCGCTTTAGACCACTGAGCCATCCCGCCGGCCCCCGGAATCTTTTATTTTAAATACAGATCTTTTGTAGCTGCTGGGGCTCAGTCCCCAGCGTACCCTGCCAGCCCTGCCCCTGTGGCGTGCTGAGACAGCAGTTGAGACTGGACATGGTGGCATGTGCCTGTAATCCCAGTGCTTCAGAGGCTGCAAACAGGAAGATCTCTACAAGTCTGATCTGTGTAGTGGGGACCATACAGACCTTGTACTAAATACATTAAAAATAAACTATATCTATATCTATATCTATATATATATATATATATATATATATTTTTTTTTTTTTTTTTTTTGAGGAAGGCAAGTTCTGTTTTTTTCCCTTAGGCCATTCCTGCCCATATTGTTCTGAAGAAAATCTGCAAATAATTATTTTTCTTTTATAAATACATCAATTTGTATTTAACAATAACTTTGTAAAACTTTTGTTTGAAATCTAACAATTAAAAAACTATCACAGAGGCCAACCCACTTGGGCCCCTCTTCTGTTACTCTCAAACAGGAGCTTTTTTTCCCCCAATAAATCTGTTCTGTTAAAAAAAAAAAAAATCAAAAAACTATCACAACTTTATTTATAGTTGTCTCAGATTGTAGAATTTTCTCTTGACTGTTTCGGCAAGCTAGAATCCAAATGTTTGTTTTTCATTTATAGATTTCTCTATTCTTGTCCCCTCACCCCCCACTCCACTAGAGTTGTCCTGTGGTGTTCTCCATTGTTCGATCACCCTCTTTTTTGGACATTGGTAGTTGGGTCTTGAACTTTTAAAAACTGTTCTGGGTTGGGTTACGATCTATTTTTCTTTAGGGGTAGACTTTGGAGTCATGAGATATCTAAGAGCTTCTAGTCAACCATACTGAAATTTATCTAGATCTGGGTTCTTCTTTATTAAAATGTCATGTTATCACTTTGGAATGCATTTTCACACCATCCCTTGTCTTTTTTTTGTTGTTGTCTTTTTGAGACAGGTTCTCACTATGCAGTTCAGGCTGGCCTTGAGCTCACTTTTATAGCTCAGTCTGGTCTCAAACTCACACTGATCCTCCTGCCTCAGCCTCCCAAGTGCTGGGATTACAGGCGTGCGTTACCATGCCTGGCTTCTTGTCTGTGTTTTTAAGGCTATAAGGCAGCACATTTTCTCTTCTTTGTGGGATGATAGTTCACTCACTAACTGAGCGTTGTCATTTTGAGTGGACCACACCCTCGCTAGCAATGGGTCACCATGGATGTAATGCTTGATCAGATTTCACTCTTTGTGGTCTGTTTTCTCCTTTCTTGGCTGTTCTTTGAGTTGTGATGATTGACAAGTATTTTAAGAGTCGATGACTCACAATTCTGAAGTTCTTTATCTACTTTTTTTTTTTTTTTTTGAGGCAGGGTCTCACTATGCAGTTCTGGCTGGCCTTGAGTTCACTTTTGTAGCCCAGGCTGGTCTCGAACTCACGCCGATCCTCCTGTCTCAGCCTCCCTAGTGCTGGGATTACAGGCGTGCGCCACCACGCCCGGCGCTTTATCTACTTTTTTTTTTTTTTTTTTTTTGTAGTGGGAATAGAACTCAGGACCTTGTGCTTACCAGGCAGTTGCTGGCACTGCTAAACTATATCCCTAACCCCACTTTGAATCTGTAATCTTTCTCAGTCTCTATCTGAATAGAAACTTCTATTAATGAAAAATTAATGGCAAGGTGATTAGCATGAACATGAAGGACATTTCTTAAAATTGTCTTCAACTTAAGTAAACGACTTAAGTTTTTAGTGTTTTTAAGTAGCTATATGTAAATGACACCAGTGTTGGGCCAGTAATTCCATCAGCAAGTATTTGGGTGTCTGTCCTGTGCCAGACTTAGAGCTTTTTGTACTTTGATCATAAAATACTGTAAAAATGTCAACATGCCTAGAGTAAAAGGCTCCGAAAGTGTCTGAGTAAGAATATAATGCAAGCTGCATGTGTAACCCATATGAAAGTTAAGAAAGGAGTAAAATTAATTTTAATAGCATATTTTGTTTAACTCAGTATATAAAAATATCAGTATTTCAAAAAATTTCAAAATTCAATATGAACCAATGAATAAGATTTTCACATTTTTTTACTCTTAGTCTGAAATATGCTGTGTGATGGATTATTGTGTTCATAGCATATCTGAGATCAAGCTAGCCACGTTCAAGTATTCAGAAGCCTGATGTGGCTGCCATATTAGAAGGCTGGATGGGGTAGGGGTAGATCAGAATTACTGCCATTGTCTTCCCTGGGGGAGCTGAGTTCTCACTATGTAGCTCAAGCTTGCCTCATACTCAGTGGGCTCCTTTTACCTCAGCGTCCCAAGTGCCACTGTGCCAATTACACCATTTTGCTTCTGTGGGTAGCAGAGGACTAAGAATCTAAGTAGAAAATAGCTTAGAACAAGAAAGAGATAAGGGAAGATAAATTATGAAACATTGTTCTCTAGGCAGTGATAGAAGATGGAAGGGAAATAAGGCAAAATTGAGAAGATGTTAATGAATTGGTTTGGAGGGCAAAGAGGAACTGGGGCTATTCTTCAGTTTGGTCTTTCACAACTGGGGTGTCTCTTTTCCGGAGACTGGGAGGAAGGAAAGGTTTAGTAGGGTGGCCAACTTATGGCAAGCGACAGCTCTGTTTTGGTGTTACTACAGTATGCTCATAACATGTTCAAGGGGGGATGTCTGCTAGTAATTGGATATTTGTTAGAAGTGTAAAGATAATCTCATTGGTTTCATAAATTTGGACTATAACTGCTAATTGAGTTATTTTTATTTTATTTTATTTTTTTTGGCAGGACTGGGTTTTTTTTTTTTTTTTTGGCGGGACTGGGGTTTGAATTTCATGACTTTGCACTTGCCAGGCAGGCACTTGTGCCATGGAGCTATCGCCCCACACCCTTGAGGTTTTTTTTTTTTTTTTTTTGTCTATTTGAGGCAGCCCAGGTTGGTCTCAAATTCACATCGATCCTCCTGCCTCAGCCTCCATGCTGGGATTACAGGCATGCGCCACCATGCTTGGCTCCCTTGAGCTTTTTTTTTTGTTTGTTTTTGTTGTTGTTGTTTTGAGATAGGGTCTCACTGTACAGTTCAGGCTGGCCTTGAGCTCACTTTTGTAGCCCAGGGTGGTCTCAAACTCTCAGGGATCCTCCTGCCTCAGCCTCTCACACAGGTGTGTGCCACCACGCCCGGCCTTTTTTTTTTTTTTTTGACCCTTGAGTTATTTTTAAAACCCATGAAAATAGCTTCATTTATTCAAATAAACTTGTTTTGAATCTTCCTGGGCTTTGTTTCAGTAGCTGGGGAAACATTGTGAATAAAATAAGCCTGAATTTACTTGCAGTGAATGTGGCTGGCTTGGAGAGGGTGATAGGGAGTGTCCATAGCCTGAGCTCTGGGAAACTATATGGTCAGGTAGGAGAAAGGAAAGGTGGGAATCTCCTGTTCCCCAGGTAAGCAGAGCAGAAGAAAAGAAGTGACCAAGAAGAACACAAGAGCACATTCACTGTCAAAGAAGCCAAGGGAACTCTGATAAGATGGGTGTGTGGGTTGACTATGAAAGCTGCTGAGAAAAAGATGAAAATGACTGAAGAGTTGCATTTTTGACTTATTCCCATCTGGAGGTTATTGATGACTTGAAAAGAGCAGTTTGAGTGGTACAGATAGATACCAGATTGGCATGAGTTGAAGAGGGGATGCTATTACGGATACAAAGGACTCATTTTCTCCTTGTTAAATAACCACTACAAATCTTTGGGAAGACCAGCTCAATAAAAATGGACAAAAGATGTAAAGAGACACTTGACAGAAAAGTGAAGTATAAGTAGCTCTCAAAAATACAGTGCCCAGCATCACATAAGAGAAAGGCAAACATTGACAAGGGTGTGGGGAAATACACATTTGTACATTTCTGTTGGGAAATATGGTAAGTATGACCTCTGCGGAGAGCTATTTAAGCATATGTACCTAATGAGAAATACATTTCCTTTTGTTCAGCAATTCCTCTGGGAACTCTCACTCTTGTAAGAACAAAGATTAAAAACTAAATGGTCATCAGTAGTAGCCTGAAACCAATAGTAAGACAAGAGTATACACCAGGTAAAATGTATTTTCCAAGAAAGAATTTTGGAGATTTTTCTGTTATACTAGAAATGAAGTTCTTCAAGAGCCCCCCCCCCTTTATTTTTAAATTTTTCATATTTGAGATTTTATTGGTTGTGTTGAGTAACAGTGTAGACATTTCACTTTATTCACAATTTTTTTTTCTTTTTTTTTTTTTTGTGTGTGTATTTAGTACAAGGTCTACAGGGTCTCACTATATAAATCAGACTTGTAGTGATCGTCCTGTTTTCAGCTTCCCAAATGCTGGGATTATAGGTGAGTGCTACCATACCCAGTCTCAATCGCTGTCTCAGCGCACCCAGGGGGTGGGCCAGCATGGCATGCCAGGAATTGAACCCTGGTCCCTTAGCCTGTCTTAGCAGACACCATAGTGTGCTGAACTATCTGGCTTGCCCTTTGTACACAATTTTTTATTTTATTTTATTTTATTTTTTATTTATTTATTTATTTTTTTTTTGTGGGACCAGGGTTCAAACTCATGACCTTGCACTTGCCCAGCAGGCACTTGTGCCTCGGAGCTATCTCCCCAGCCCCATTATTTTATTTTTTTAACCTCATTTATTTATTTGTGTTATGGCCGGCTCAGCCTGCCCTGGGGGTGGGGCTGGTGCATCATGTGGTGCGGGGCATGGAACCAAGGTCCCTGCAGTTGCCTAAACTTTCCTAGGCAGGCACTTTAGACCGCTGAGCCATCTCGCTGACCCTGTACACAATTTTTAACACAGGGTGTACCAGAAATCTAAAAAGCCATATATTGGTTCTTTTTTAGTTATTTCAGTGACTTTACAGCTTCAAATTTGATGGTAAATTTTCTGTAAGAGGATTAAGTACCAGTATCTTGAAATGCTGACAAAGTGTTACATCCCAATTCATTATTTCTTATCATGTATTCTACATACTCAAATTTTTGATCTTTCACAGATCATTAACAAAATGCATAGCAAGAGCCTGTCTCAAAGAGACTAAAAAAAAAGCAAATTGGACTACTCTGACTAAAGGGGTTACAGTGTTCACACCTTTGACAGAGCAATGATCAGGAAGTAGTTTTCTTTAGGAAACAGTTTTAAAATCAGCATGGAAATAGAAGTCATTTAAAATATCTAAAATGAGGATGGTGTGATAGTTCAACGGACTTTAAGTGCCTGCTATGGCAAGTGCAGGGACCATGGTTCGATTCCCAGTTCCACATCCTGCACCAGCCACAACCTCAGCACCCTGACCTGGCAGCTGAGTCCAGGCATGGTGACACAAGTCTGTAATCCCAGCGCTGAGGAGGCTGAAAACAGGGTCCCTAGGAGTCTGAGCTGCATAGTGAGACCCTGTACCAAATACTTAAATTAAAAAGGGAAAAAAATAAAATGAAATATCCAAGACATATTAAATGCATGAATGTGGTTCCAAATTACCATTTAGGATACTTCATATTGTGCAATATAAACCTAAGCCCACTTAATGCAGTGTGAAGTTGACAATATCACTATTTTCTTGGTTGTATAGAGAAATAAACCAGCAAATGATTTCACCTCTAAAAAATCATTTACACTGGGGCCTGGCAGGATGGCTCAGTGGTCTAAAGCGCCTGCTTAGGAAAGCTTACACGGCTTTAGGGACTGCAGTTTGATTCCCGGCACCATGGCTTAGTGGTCTAAAGCCCCTGCTTCAGAAAGCTTAGGCAGCTTTAGGGACCGCGGTTCGATCCCGGGCACCACTACATGCTGCACCAGCCCTGCCCTCAGGGCAGGCTGAGCCGGCCATAAAAATAAATAAATAAACAAACAAAAGTTCTGAAACAAGAAAAGAAAAAATAAAAATTAAAAAAAATCATTTGCACTTAAAAAAAATGCAATGAAGTGGAATTCTTTTTAAAAATTTTCAAGAGCAACTAAAAACTGGGGTTTATAAAGTAGTTGATTAAAACATTTCTTTGGATTGTGTAAGAACAGAAACTGGGACCACTGAAAAGACATGATGTGTGATTAATAAAACTTGGCTTCTTTTTCTCCTACTTCATCAGAGATTACACTCTTCTTGTTTTTAGTTTGTTTTTCACAGGTAAATCCTTCTCAATTAGCCATTTTGCCTGTTTTCCATTTACATCTCTTTTTCTATTGCTTGCACTTTTTGTCTGAATTTTCATCCTTTACCACTGCTTTTTTGGCTCCCCCCCCCCCACCACCACCACCACTTTTTGCAGGAGCAGGTTCAGACAGCCTTACCAGTCTCTTGTTGGGCTCCTTTACTGGAACTCACTTTCCTCTTAGGCTTCTTGGTGCATAACAGCCTGGGGAACAGTGCTCTGAAGCTGCTAGGTAGCCTTGAAGAGCTGTGCTGCTAGGTTCCTGCTGAGCCACTGCCATTTCTTCATTTCTTGCATAGCTAGAGCTACTAGGCTTATCTCTAATTGTAAAGATTGAGAAATACTCTGGTGGGTCTGGCATAGGCCACAGAGGGTTTGAAGAAATGTGCCTTTGAGCTAGGCATGGTGATGCACATCTGTAATCCCAGCACTTCTGGAGACTAAGGCAGGAGGATTGCTGCATGCTTAAGGCTAGCCTGAACTGCATGGCAAAACCTCGACTCAGAAAGGGGGAGGTAGGAAGAAATGAGCATTTGAAAAGAACTCTTTAAGATTGTCATTCAGTTTGACTTTCCTTTTAATGTTCTTTTTTTTTTTTTTTAACAGAATGTTAGTCCTATAAAATGTTGGTCCATATTCTCTTTCAGATACCAGTTAGTATTCTTTTCATGGATTTCTGTCCTGTACTGGGTTATATGCCATAGGAAAGAGGGAGATGACCTATTTCCCAAAATTTATGAATGAATCACATTCCATTTTACCTTATTGCACCTAAAATAGCTTCTGTCAAGAGAACACCAGATTTTACTTGATCTGATTTCCTTCTTTCCCCTTCTTTTTTTTTTTTTTTTTTTTTCAGTACTGGGGATCAAACTCAGGACCTAGGTAGGTACCTATTCCACTGAGTTATCTGCCTGTCCCTTTGATCTCCTTTCTTGACAAAGCAAGCAAACTTCTAACACTGTATAAGAACCCTGAATAGTCAGTGGAGTTTAACTATAGTTGGCCTGATGTGAGAGGAAGACTTTGGTCAACTTAGGGAAAAGGTAGGGTTCAACCTTTGTATGTTTTCATGACACCCATGTGAACCTGGCTTTACTGAACTCTTTGTAGCTTTTATTCTTTTTCCCCCAGAAGATAATGTTTGCATGTAAACTAAAGTAGAAAGTTAAAACAACTAGGAAGATCCAAATAAGCCAAATCCATCTACCAGCGAAGTGTTTTTTTTTCTTCGCCTTTTTGAGACAGGGTCTCACTATGCAGTTCAGGCTGGCCTTGAGCTTACTTTTGTAGCCCAAGCTGGTCTCGAACTCACACCGATCCTCCTGCCTCAGCCTCCCAAGTGCTGGGATTACAGGCATGCGCCACCATGCCCAGCTTCCCAGCGAAGTGTATTGATCTTACGCAAGTCTTAATTTTTTGTCATTGAGGTTTTCTTTTTTTTTTTTGGCTTTTTGAGACAGGGTCTCACTGTGCAGTTCAGGCTGGCTTTGAGCTCACTTTTGTAGCCCAGGCTAGTCTTGAACTCGCACTGATCCTCCTGCCTCAGCCTCCCGAGTGCTGGGATTACAGGCGTGAGCCACCATGCCCGGCCAATTGAGGTTTTCTACTTGTTATTTCTACTTATGTAATGATCACTTTTGGGTCCTTTGACCAAGGTCAAATGCATAATTTTATAACAGTGAATATGTGATACTTCATCTTTTTTTTTTTTTTTTTTTTTTGTCTTTTTGAGACAGGGTCTTGTTATGTAGTTCAGGCTGGCCTTGAGCTCACTTTTGTAGCCTAGGCTGGTCTTGTACTCAGCTTGCACAGATCCTCCTGCCTCAGCCTCCCGGGGTGCTGGGATTACAGGCGTGCGCCACCACGCCCGGCTGATACTTCATCAAAGCATATTTTCATTTATTGGATTTTTGGACTGAGGAGATTTATCTATCGTTTTTTTTTTGAATGGCCGGCACAGTCTGCCCTGGGGTGGGCCTGGTGCAGCATGTGATGCTGGGGATCAAAACTACAGTCCCTGCCGGGCTTGGTGGCACACGCCTGTAATCCCAGCACTTGGGAGGTTGAGGCAGGAGACCAGCCTGGGCTACAAAAGTGAGCTCAGGACCAGCCTCAACTGCATAGACCCTGTCTCAAAAAGACAAAAAAAAAAAAGGCCGGGCGTGGTGGCTCAGGCCTGTAATCCCAGCACTCGGGAGGCTGAGGCAGGGGGATTGGTGGGAGTTCAAGACCAGCCTGGGCTACAAAAGTGAGCTCAAGGCCAGCCTGAACTACATAACAAAACCCTGTCTCAAAAAGACAAAAAAAAACAAAAAAACAAAAAAACACTACAGTCCCTGTGGTTGTCTAAGCAGGGGTGCTTTAGACCACTGAGCTATTTCACTGGCTCTGGACTGAGGAGATTTAATGGGGGCTTCCTTTGTGTACTTTATACATTGACCTGGTATTGTAGTGCCTCTAGATTCATGTAGTAATTACTTCTTAAGAATTTGAGACTGGTAATCATTATTTTGTTTTTTCTTTATTTCTCTTAAGTGTCCTGGTTTCACTTACATTCGTCTTAGATGCATGAAGGACTTTAGGATTTGAGTGTGCTAAATAATTATTTAGTCCAAATCCCCATTTATTTTATATATATATATATATATTTTTTGTTTTGTTTTGTTTTTGTTTTTGTTTTTTTGTTTTTTTGTTTTGTTTTGTTTTGAACAAGGGATTGAACTCAAGCCCCTGCGCTTGCCAGGCAAACACTTACTCTACTGAGCTATCTCCCCAGCCCCCAAATCCCCCATTTAACAGATAGGAAAATAAGCCCTGAGTGATGAGCTAATTGGTCATATATTGACTAAATTGAATGTGTATCTTCCCCATTAAGTTGGAAGGATAAGAAAATATTTTTTCATCAAGTCAAGATTCTTGACATGATTTTAAGCTGTTGTTTATGACTTGAGTCTTTCTTTTTTAATATTTTATGTATGTATTTCAGAGGACTGTGATAAGAACCAAGTACATGAACTTAAAATATTTTTGAACTTTAAATTGACAAATTATAATGGTATTTGCAAGAACAAAGTAATGTAATTTATGAAAGCCATTTCAAGTAAATGATAAGTTCATGTATTCAGTTTATTTTTTTTTTAAAGAATTTTTTATTTTATTTCTTGTTTCAGAACTTTTGTTTGTTTATTTATTCATTTTCATGTCTGGTTCAGCCTGCCCTGAGGGCAGGGCTGGTGCAGCATGTGGTGCTGGAGATTGAGCCACAGTCCCTGAAGCCACCCAAGCTTTCCTAAGCAGGTGCTTTAGACCACTGAGCCATCCTGCCGGGCCCCATGTATTCAGTTTAAATACCATTTTTATGTGAGAGTATTTAAAATTTACTCTTAGCAATTTTGAATCTTTTTATTCATCATGCTGTGTATAATGTCTCAAAGAAAAACATTTCTCTTTATTGAGGCCCTGTACCTTCTAATTACACCTTCCCCCATTCTCTACACCAGTCTCTGTATTTTTATCTTAATTGTTAACCATTTGGTTGTCACAAAATATTTTTATGTCTTTCTTGCTATTATATTCTGGATTATTACAAAGAATTAAAAATTGTTAGGCACTGGGAAAATAGCTCAATGTTACAAGTTCCTGCCTGGCAAACACAAGGCCCTGAGTTGAGTCCCCAGAACTGAAAAAAAGGAAAAAGAAATTGTGTAATATCAGTGTCCTCTTTAGAGGAGATTGATTAGGTTTCGTTCATGTGCCAAGTTCTTTTTGCTTTTATATCAAATAAAAGTTTGGTACATCTCAGCAGGGCCAACTTACCTACAGTGTAGTAATTGGAGTTGGGCAACTCTGCCAATAGTTACAACAGGCATACCTGGCTTTCTGGGCTTGGCTATGGATGTTGCTTTGCCACTTTGTGAGTTGACTTCATATTAATAGCAGTTTATTTTATTTTATTTTGTCTTTTTGAGATGGTCTCTCAGTGCAGTTCTGGCTGGCCTTGAGCTCACTTTTGTAGCCCAGGCTGGTCTTGAACTCATACTGATCCTCCTGCCTCAGCCTCCCAAGTGCTGAGATTGCAGGCATGCACCACCATGCCCAGCAAAAAATTATTATTATTATTATTATTATTATTATTATTATTGTATTTCTGTTTATTTTTCATTTAACTTTTAAAACACTACTATAATTAAATATTGAAACAAAAACAATAGCGAGCAGTGAATACATGATGATCCTAGTTCTTCGCGCACTCACTACTTACTACACACTGCATGCCAGCAGTGAGCATTATCCACTGGCCCCATTAAGAGGTCTGACATTGAAAACCACCTCTGGAATGACACTTGTCCTCAAAGGCTTCTCCATTATAATGGCGCTGTCTTTCCTGATTTGGATCAAAGTCCACAGGTTCTACCTGATCTATTTCATCAGTTTCTTCTACTTCCATCCTTTCAAGGTAAGAGTTTTTCCAGCAGTGAGAGTTTATCACGAAAGAGAAAGCCATTTTTAGGAAAGTTTACCTTAAATTTGATGATTAGACAACGCTTTTCATATGGTCTACCATAAATTGGCATGCTTTCATTTAGCACACACTTGATTCTCCATGCTTGACAATTTGACCTGGATGAGAGGTGATGACTGTCACTCGTTTGTCTGAGTGGATATTGACTTTTGGAAGCCACACAGTGCTTCAGCTAGCTATATATCCATACACATGTAAAGGTCTTCTGGTCAATTAAAAACAGCATGGCCCTTCCTTTTTTTTTTTTTTTTTTTATTGCAGGCTCAACAATAAAGCATTCTTTCAGTTCTTATGAAGTTTTCTGTTTTAAAGATTGTCTTTCAAAAGTACTTACAAAATAGTGAGACATCATTAAAGCGTTTATAGTCAAGTTTTCAAATAAATAATTTTATTACCTACCTTCTATGGAATTACAGCAGTACTGCCATTATAGTATTTGCTTGGCCTTTTTTTTTTTTGTTTTTCTTTTGTACTGGGAATTGAACTCAGAACCTCTCACTTGCTAGGCAGGCGTTGTGCCTCTGAGATATATCCCCAGGCTGCAGTATTTGTTTTTACTAAAGTTAGTTCTTTTCAAGTTCATTATTAACAAATCCTGGTTTATAATATGGGCAGTCTCCTTTATCCAAAATACATGGGTACACCCAAATGCAGAGATGCTCCCCTTCTAGTCCTAGCACTCAAGAGCCTGAGGCAGAAGCCCTGCCGCCAGTGTGAGGACAACCTGGGCCACTGTGCAGTGAGTGGAAGGCCAGCTTGAACTACACAGGAAGACCCCATCTCAACAATGGCATAAAATGGGCTCCAAGTATTTCAGAAGATGTACATACATATATGTGATATTCTGGGCATAGAACTACAGTCTATGAAATTCATTGAGGTTTCATGAAGACAGTGGAACACAGTAGTTTTCATACTGTTCATGAGCCACAGTTGTGTGATATGGTACTTTGTACTCAAGCCATCACACTGGTACTCAAAGGTTTGGATGTTATAACATTTTGGATTTTTGAGTTGGGGATGTTAAGTTTACTATGCCGTGGCAAGATAGACATGTAACTTTATTTATTTTTTTTTAATTATTTTTTTTAATTTAATTTTTTTTCTTGTTTCAGAACCTTTGTTTGTTTATTCACTCATTTTTATGGCCGGCTCAGCCCACCTCAAGGGCAGGGCTGACACAGCATGTGGTGCCGGTGATCGAACCGCGGTCCCTGAAGCCGCCCATGCTTTCCCAAGCAGGCGCTTTAGGCCACTGAGCCATCCTGCCGGGCCCCTAGACATGTAACTTTATAAATTACTTTGAGATAGGGTTTTGTTCAATTCCTAAGTTGCCCAGGCTAGACTCAAACTTCTGTCCTCTTGCCTCTGCCTCTCAGGTGCTAGGAGGACAGCAGTTGTCATTGTACCCAACTCAAAATATAGTCATTTTAAAAACTGTGTTTCATTTGTGCACTGTCTGGTTCTAAGTGTCCTTGTCCGCAGACACTTGGTACTGCAGACAGTTTTCATTTTCCTGACATCCAGTGTATGATACTAATCACTAAGCTCTTCCTCATCACTGAAGTACATGCTCTTCCTTATCCTTGGGTGCCCGCGAATCCTTGGAAGTCAAAGGGACCATGGCACTGACTTTCCATTTGTTTTGTTCTTCCATCTTATCTTGCTGGCAGGCAGTGGCTTGGCTGAGGCTGCCCAGAGCAGGATCCTCACCCTCCTCGCTTCCTGCTGAGTCCTCGATTTCTTCTGGTTCGGCAGTTTTCTTTTTCTTCTTCTTTTCTTTCTTTTTTGGAGGTTCACATTCCCCGAGCATATTCTTCAGACAAGCGTGACTTGGTGTCCACTTTCCCCACATTCATAACATTTAGATTTATCAAAGTAGTTTCGCTTTTGGATGAATTCAGCTGCTCTTCATTGTCAATAGCAATGATTGTCTTTATCACTCTACCAAATAACTGTTTGTTGTTTATGGCTCTGGTGCAGCCTTGTGCAGGGTCTTTATGCAGAAATAATATAAACGCCACTCCTTTACTCTTCCTTGTGTCTTTGTCTTTCATTATAGTAACCTTCACAACTTTGCCATACTTGGAAAATATCCTGTATAAGTCGTCATTTGTCAGGGAGAAGGGCAGATTGAACATATACACTGTGCTCTTACTAGGAGCCAGGCCACCACTCATTTCTTGGGGCAGGGCAGCCCAGGCGGGGCTGGTGCAGCAGCAGCTGGGGATCCGAGGCACCCTGGGCCTGTTAGGGGTTTTTTACTTATAGTGTACTAGATACTGAAGATAAAATCGTGAACAAGGCCATTATAGAGGAAGATTATCATTCATGTCATTATCTTCCTTCTCTTTAGACTTAACTGTTAAAAACAGCTTGTTTGAGGATACTTGGAGCAATGCAGTCCTTTAGATCCATATTAGAATGCTGTATGTAGATTGAGGTGTTTTGTCTTAGGACTTTCTAAAGCTAGTCAGAAGTAAGTTTCCTACTTTTGTGTCTAGGTTTTGGACTGTCATCTTTCAGTAATTTACTGCAAAGCTCAGTAACTGTGTTGATGCAAAAATCCTCATACCTTTTCTCCTTTAATTATGATGTAAAAATAGTGGTTTCCTAGAAATTAGTTGGTAGAATTCCCTTTTTCTTTTTCAAATTTGTTTGGGGAGAATCTTTTTTTTTTTATCGTCATAGATTCCACCATGTCACTGTAGATTAGGCCCCCACTCCCCCAGTGGTCCTACATCATAGTCTAGTTATCTTCAGCTAGATTCTTTACAGGCAAGTAATAGGAAAACTTTGACTTCATTTCCTAAATGAACCTGTTTTAATTCTCGAACTCGCACCGATCCTTCTGCCTCAGCCTCCCAAGTGCTGGGATTATAAGGGTGTGCAACCACGGCCTGGCCAGATTTCCTTTTCATTTTATTTTTTTCTTTATTTGTCTATCATGGTCTGCTTAAATTTTTCTATAATTGAATTAGTAGGATTTGTAGCCACTGGTACCAGTTTAGAACTTTAATTACTTTGCTTTTGTATTAGATTTATAAGTTATTGAAGTAGGGACCACCCACTTGGTATCCCCCTCCTCTCCCTCTCTTGGACAGGAGCTTTCTTTCCCCTAATAAATATAATCTGCTTATAACCTCTGTTTGTTCCTAAAATTCATTCTTCGGTTTTAGAGAACATGAACTTGTCCCAGGTACTTTTCAGGTTGGGAAATCAGTTTTCCTGTATCATTTGGAGGTTTTCTGTATCATTTAGAGGTCATCCACCCGAGATCAGTTTTTTTTTTTTTTTTTTTTTTTTTTTT
>PVJA010028377.1:0-10865 GCA_004027025.1 Myocastor coypus | reverse complement strand
CTACTTCAAGAACTTATATTCTAATAAGATGGAAAACAGGGGACTGGAGTGATAGCTCAGTAGAATAAGCGCTTGCCTGGCAAACACAAGGACCTGAGTTCAATTCCCAGTTCCACACACAAAAAAAAAGCCACACACACACACACACACACACACACACACACACACACACACACACAAACACTAGAGTTTCCACTCAACCTAGCTCTTCCCTTTCTTGGTATCTTCCCAAAATAATAGCATCATACTACAGCAGTGTATGCACACCCATGTTTATAGTAGCAGTGTTCACAATGACTAAATCTTGGAAATAGCTCAAATGCTCATCAACTAATGAATAAAGATGTGAGGTCTTTTTAAAAATAAATTCCACTTATTTGTTTATTTTATGTTATGACCAGCTCAGCCTGCCCTAGGGGTGGGGCTGGCACAGTATGTGGTGCCAGTGATTGAACTATGTTCCCTGCAGTTGCCTAAGCTTGCCTAAGCAGGTGCTTTAGACTGCTGAGCCATCTCACCAGCCTGATGGGATTTTGTTTATACAATGGAGTGTTACTGTGCCACAAAGAAAGATAAGCTCGAGACATTTTTAGCTAAATGGATGCACCTGGAGACTCTTAAGTGAAATAAATCAGACACACACATTTTTTTTAATGTATTTGGTACAGGGTCTACAGGGTGTTCAGGGTCTCACTACTAGATCAGACTCCTAGTGATCTTCCTATTTTCAGTCTCCCAAGTGCTGGGATTACAGGCTTGTGCCACCATACCCAGAATCCACCACTCAGTGTGCCCCTGGGGAGAGGCTGGACCCAGCACAGTAGGCCAGGGATTGAACCCCAGCTGTGTTCTGCTTAAGTCCATTGAGCTATCTGGCCAGCCCAAGACACCCAGATTTAAATACCACATTGTTTTTATGGTACAAGAAACCAAAAGTGTAAATAAGGCTTAAAATACATACTACACATTGGAAAATGGAGGACAGATGTTCCCCCAGAGTACTGTGTTTTCTTTTCTTTCTTTCTTTTTTTTTTTGCCTTTTTGAGACAGGGTCTCACTATGCAGTTCAGGCTGGTCTTGAGCTCACTTTTGTAGCCCAGGCTGGTCTCGAACTCACACTGATCCTCCTGCCACAGCCTCCCTAGTGCTGGGATTACAGGCATGCGCCACCACGCCCGGCAGTACTGTGTTTTCTGAGGTGGGGCTTTCACAAGGTGACAGGATCATAGGGTGCTCTAGTCATTGCTGGATCAATCCATGCAAGAGTTCTAGCCACATGTGCTGTTAGGAGGTGGGGCCCAGCTGGAGGAGGTTGTCACCAGGGCAATCTTTGAAGGGCACATCACTTATTCTAGTTCCTTCCCTTTTTGTGCTTCCTGACTGTCATGGGTTGAGCAGATCTTCTGTCCTAGCCCCTCTGCCATGCAATTTCTGCCTATGAGCCACTGACCTCAGACTGACCCCTCTGAAACTGTGAGGCATAACTCTCTCCTTTATGCTGTGGATATCAGGTATGTTGTCCCAGTGACAGAAAAACTGATTAATTACAGGGGTGACTGATGTGTAGGTAATGCTATAATCAATAGGGTAAAAAGATTAGCCTTTATTTTAGAGCTAACCTATTTTTCTGAGTTCTTTCTGCACAGAACATTGGTAGTCAATGTTTCTCCTCAGCTTTGATGGACAAACTAGTGCCTCTGTCAAAAAAGTAGTGCATCAGTCTGGATGACATACACAAATGCTGGCCCCAAGAGGTCAAGGCCAAGAATTTTTTCAACATGAGAGGAAGCCAAGAATGGCCAGGGTATAATTAGCATAGAAATTTCCCTGTCTATTTCTCATTGCATTCTTCGCTCTCCATAGCAACAAAAGGTCTTATATACCTGAAAAAGATGAGACAAAGATTTGAGGCAAATGCCTCTTGTTCTTTTCAGAGCTGACTCTTAAGTGAAATAAATCAGACACACACATTTTTTTAATGTATTTGGTAAAGGGTCTACAGGGTGTTCAGGGTCTCGCTACTAGACCTTTCCCCCAAACTCCCTCCCATTTCTTTTTCCCTCCCAGTATATGGCTTAATCAAGGTTTACTTCTTAAGGATTATTATTATTATTTTATATATTATGGCCGGCTCAGTCTGCCCTGAGGGTGGGGCTGGCACAGCATGTGGTGCCCGAGATCAAACTATGGTCCCTGCGGTTGCCTGAGCTTGCCTAAGCAAGTGCTTTAGACCGCAGTGCCACCTCACCAGCCCTCTTAAGGATTATTTTAATTTTTTGTTTACTGCTATCTTTTTAGCAGAGCACAGGTGTTTAGTAAATACTTGCTGAGTTAGAGAGTATATGAGTGAATCCATACCCATTTAGGTAAAGGCACCACTGGGTTCCTCTACCTAAAAAGCAGGGGCTGAGGAGGTTCATGGCCCTTGGCTGCTCTGTGTGAATATTCACGCAGATGGAAGCTGTTCCAGTCAATACTGACCTGGACAAATGAGCCTTAGATGAATCCTGTGGTGTGGAGCCTGGTGACCCTGGGTCAGTTATTAGGCCACCCACTGGTGCATGAAAGGACCTTCCAACCACCCTCTGTCCAATGTGTGCTGATCCATGGCCTTCAATGTCCATTGTCTACGGACCATTCCTCTGTCCACCGTGTGCAGCCACCATCTGCTATCCATAGTCTATTCTCCACAGCCTCTCTTCCGTCCTTCGGTCTGGTCCATCCTTCTAAAGTTACCAACTTTTCAGTTAACTGGAGATTGTTTTCTAGTTGGCCCTAAAGTTGCAGCACACTATGAAGCGCACCAGTACTGGACAAGCAGAATGACTGATTGGTTAACCCATCCGTGTTCTAGGTATCCTACAGTCGACCTTTTGACCCACAGTCCATCTGTCAAGCCAACACCTCAGACGTCCTGGACCCCAGAACCCCAGAACAAGGCTCCGCCCCCTCTTTGGCCCCGCCCAGTCTCTGCCCATTCCGGAAGTCCCTGCACCGAATCGTGGTGCCTTAGCAACAGCGCGTTTCGGGTCTCCCAGTCCGCGTGCGCGGCGTCCGGTGCGAGCCAATAGTGAGGGGCCTTGGGAGCGAGGCGCAGGGGGCGGGGCTCGCCGCGGACACCGCCATTTTGGTGGAAGGGAAACAATAGGACGGGTTCCTGTACGATCAGGCGGTGGCTGCAGGTAACGTCCGCTCGGCTGTGCCCCTGGTTCTTATCTGCGACTTCTAAGAATGTGATTGCGGGCAGCTTGGGGAAGGGTTTCTGGCCACGCGAGGTCTCTCAGGTCATCCGAGGACATCTCGCCGTCATTGTGAGGTGGAGGGCTCCAGCGTCTTTGTGGAGCCACCTCACCTTGTCCCTTGGAGAGGAGTGTTATATTTGAAAAACTGGGAGAAACGGCCCCGCTCGGGGGACGGTAGTCTCCCCGCCCGGTGAGGGACTCTTCTGCACCGGGGGCCGGGGGGCGGTATCTTTCCTGGCTTTGAAGGCTAGGACAAGGCCTCCCCGCGCCTTTGGGTGGGCGACACCTGCCTCGTCCTGGAGGGGGATGACTATGGAGTCTCCGCGCTCGGGTCCGGTCGGCCCGGCGCCTCAGGTGCGGGTACCTAAGCCCTCAGACCTTAGCCATTTGGGGCATTACCACTGGGATCCTCAGTTCGTTTTGAATGGGGGGACGATTTAATGTTTTTAAAAACATCAGAAGATGCCTTAATTATACGGTTTCCACCACGAGTGAAGCTTTTTTTTTTTTTTTTTTAACACACTTTGAGTACAAACTGCTTTTGTTTTGTGCATTTTAATTTGTCTCATTTTAGGATTTTACTGTCTCAAATATTAAAGTTTTACTAGCACAAAAATAAGTGAAAACAAAAATGTATAAACCAGTAAATTCTCGTACTTTTAAATATCAGGTAAAATAGAGCTAATCACTGCTGGAGGTAAACATTTTGTTACTGACTTGTAGGAAGTATATTAATAAGGACCACCTGAAAGAATGGCTTTAAGGAAAGGTAGTGAAAATTTTGAAAAATAGCAAATACGTGCAGGTTAAAATTTTTAAAATAGAAGTGTATGATTACAGTCATTTTGTTGTGAACCCCTTATTTTAAGTGTATATTATATATTTGCATTTAACATTTTCAGTGAACTAAGATGCGTATTTACATTTGTTGCCTTAGGGTTTGGTATAATTGCATCCTGTAATGTGGTATTAAGAGAAATTTCAGGGTGGTGGTGTGATAAAAAGAGTACTTTTATCATTTTGACATAAACAAGCCAGTTTATTGCCTGATAACTTTTTCTTTGGAAAAAAATGTCAGAACTATTAAGTGTCATATAGATTGGTTTATCTGCTTTGAGATGGCAGAGTGCAACCCACAGACATTAAAAATCAAGGGGATAAGAGCTAGGACTGAAGTTGATATAGTAATTGTGGAAACCTGTTTAGCAGATGTAATAGACTTCTTTTGCACTTTAGAAGGTGTTTAGGTGACACAGTAGTATATCAGTCCCTTTGCGTGAGGGAGCAGTGGATGTGTCAGGGAGGAGCAGCTGCTGACTGATGAACCTCAGCTCACCTGCCTTGCAGAGGGATGCCAGGGCCTTCCCTAAGCTCCAGAGATGTCACTCGAATCTAGGCAACATGGATGAGCTTGAGCCTCCTGGAGGGCAGCTTGCTCAAGTGAAAATTTTCCATTGTTTGGCCCACAGAGAGGTTGCACTGGGAAGAATTTGCCATTTCAGTGAGGTTTTTTTTTTTTTTTTTTTTTTTTTTTTTTTTTTTTTTTTTTTTTTTTTTTTTTTTTTTTTTTTTTTTTTTTTTTTTTTTTTTTTTTTTTTTTTTTTTTTTTTTTTTTTTTTTTGTCTTTTTTTTTATTTTTTATTTTTCTTGTTTCAGAACCTTTATTTGTTTATTCACTCATTTTTATGGCCGGCTCAGCCCACCCCGAGGGCAGGGCTGGCGCAGCATGTGGTGCCGGGGATCGAACCACAGTCCCTGAAGCCACCCAAGCTTTCCCAAGCAGGTGCTTTAGACCACTGAGCCATCCCACTGGGCCCCTTTTTTGTCTTTTTGAGACAGGGTCTCGCTATGCAGTTGAGGCTGGCCTTGAGCTCACTTTTGTAGCCCAGGCTGGTCTCGAACTCACACCAATCCTCCTGCCTCAGCCTCCCAAGTGCTGGGATTACAGGCATGCGCCACCACGCCCAGCTCAGTGAGGTTTTTGACCTGGTGAGATGATTGTCTTTGTTTATCTTTAGTTTTGTGTTTGGTACTATGAATCAAACTCAGGACCTCATGCTTGCCAGGCTGGCCCTGTGCCACTGATTTATATTCATGTAAACATATATGTTCAAAAACATATTAAAGTGCTCAGGAAATAGCTTGGCACTCTTAAGTTTCTGCCTGGCAAGAACAAGGGCCCTGATTTGATCTGTAGTACCACATGCCGTACTGGCCCCGGAACCCTTGGGTGTACCTTGCTGGCCACTGAAACCAGACATGGTGGCACACACTTGTAATGCCAGTGCTGGGAAGGCTGAGACAGGATCACAAGTTTGAACCGTGTAGCAAGGCCATGTGCCAAACAAACATTTTTAAAGAAGTTAAATCATTCTCACAATTACGCTTTAAAGCATATTTTTGTATCTTTGCATACCATTTAATGAAAGTAGTGCTAGTGTTTTGTTGCATAGTTTGATGGCAAGGAAATGTCCTTTTCCTCAAGAATTGAATTTAGAGTTCACCTCAGAGTTTGAAGGAAAGATAGTTTGCCAAGATAATGCATAATTGTGTTTGGATCTGTCACTCCTCACCAGCTTTAGAGGTTAGTTACTGGCCAGTCTTGTTTCCTGTATACTTTGCACTGTACCACCTTCTACCCTACTCTTTTATTTATTTATTTATTTATTTATTTATGTTTTTCTTGTTTCACAACCTTTATTTGCTTATTCACTCATGTTTTTTTATGGCTGGCTCAGCCCGCGCGCCCTGAGGGCAGGGCTGGCACAGCATGTGGTGCCGGGGATCGAACCGCGGTCCCTGAAGCTGCCCAAGCTTTCCCAAGCAGGTGCTTTAGACCACTGAACCATCCCGCTGGGCCCCCTACCCTACTCTTTAGCTACTATCTTGTCTTTAAAAAATAAAAACAAAACCTAAATTTTTAAGGAAACATACTCAGAGATGCTTGTTACAGTGTGGTGTTAGGGATCAGGCCCAGGGCATTGCACAGATCGTGTATTCAGGCCCACTTCTTTTTGTGGTGTGTATGTGGTACCAGGGATCAAACTTGGGACCTCATGCTTGCCAGGCATGTGCTTATATGAGCGGTATCTCCAGCCCTGTTGGTTTATTTGTTCTATTATTATTATTATTATTATTATTATTATTATTATTATTATTATGTATTTGGTATAGGTTCTCACTACACAGCTCCAACTCATAGTGATTCTCCTCAGTGCTGGGGTCACAGGTGTGAGCCACCATGTCTGGTTTTTAAAAAAAAAAAAAAAAGTTTTTTAAAAAAAATTGAAAAGCCGGTCTTGCTCTGGAGCCCCAGCTGACCTCATATTCCAACTTGAAGCAGTGTGCCAGCCTCAGCATCCCAAGTGCTAGGATTACAGAGGAGTGTGCCACCACCTCATCCTGAAGTGTTATTCTATCATAAATATTTCAGTGTGTAATTCTGAAAGAAAAAAACTAGCCATAAAGTCTACAGTACCATTCTACCTTTGAAAAAGAAAAAAAAACATGAGGGCTGGGCATGGTGGTGCAGCCTGTAATCCTAGCACTTGGGAGGCTGAGGCAGGAGGATCGGTGCAAGTTCGAGACCAGCCTGAGCTACAAAAGTGAGCTCAAGGCCAGCCTGGACTGCATACTGAAAACCTGTCTGGAAAAGAAAAGAAGGAAAAAACAAAAACAAAAAAAAACCATGAGGGCTGGCCAAATAGCTCAGCTGATTAATGCACCTGCAAGCAGGGATAGGGGCCATGGGTTCAATCTCCAGGGCCTGCCATGCTGACCCCACAGCTCTTGGGAGGCTGTAAATAGGCAGATCATTATGAGTCTGATCTAGTGGTGAGACTCTGAACACTCTCTAGACCCTTCCCTAAAAAACAAAAAACAAAAAAACCTGGTAATTAATATTTTATCAAGTTGTCATGTTTATTAGGTAATTTTTACCAGATGATGTGTTCAGGATTTAGATAAGATCAGTGCATGGAATTTGCCTGAAGTGGTTCTTTTTTCTCAGTTTATATGTGCTTTATTTTTCTTGTGACTTGTTAAAGTACCAGTCTGCCTGCCCTCAGGGCAGGCTGAGCCGGCCATTAAATAAATAAATAAATAAATAAATAAATAAATAAATAAATAAATAAAAAAAATAAAATAAAATAACATAACATAACATAACATAACATAAAAATAAAAACAGTAAATAAAAGTAAATAAAATAAAAGTAAAGTAAAGTAAAGTACCAGTCTGGGTGAGTTACCCATATTCTGACATTTTCTGACCACTCTGCTTTGAGACCTTTGGCTCTGGTGGCTATTTTTTGTGGTACTGGGATTGAACCCAATCCAGGCCCTGTGTACTGAGTTACATCCCACCCCCTTTTTATTTTTATTTATTTATGTATTTGTTTGTTTGTTTATTGGTCTTTTTGAGACAGGGTCTTGCTATGCAGTTCAGGCTGGCCTTGAGCTCACTTTTGTAGCCCAGGCTGGTCTCAAACTCGCACCAATCCTCCTGCCTCATCCTCCTGAGTGCTGGGATTACAGGCGTGCGCCACCACGCCTGGCCTTTGTGTGTGTGTGTGTGTGTGTGTGTGTCCGACCCCTTTTTAAAGGTTCTTCACCACTGGTCTAAGCAGTAGTAGATTCTCTAGATGGAATTAGGAGGAAATTTGGACTCTTGACTTCAAGGAGATAGATGCCCTATGCCTTGTGTTTTTTACATCTTTCTCTCCTATTGTACCCTTTGCTCCTAAGAAGTTCACACTTATGGAAATCTTGACTCTTTGTAGATAATTCCTAAATATGTTTGCATGTTAGAATCACTTCAGCTTCAAACTCAGTGCCTCCAGTTGTCTGAATACCACTTCTTGAGGGCTTGATCACATCTTTATATTTGTGTCTGCAACTTGTTACTATTTTCTGTTATTTCTGACATGAACAAAAGGAACTTGTTTTCAATTGTGAAGGCCCATTATCTATCTCATCCCTCTAGTTTGATCCCCAGTATCAGTAAGCTTTTTAGTGCCCTCTTAATTTTTTTGTGGCACAGCCCAAGGCTTTATGGGTGTAGGGAGAAGGTAGAGTGCCTTATACCCTACCAAGTGTGCCATAGAGTAAGGAGTTTACCTTTGGTCAGGCCATGTAGGACACATGTAGCTCTTTTACATGGCGTGGGGGGGTTCCCAGAACCTGAGAGTTGTCAGCTCCCATTCCCCAAGAGACCCATGAGGAAGAAGTCCAGGCTGGGAAATGATGGACAGGTGTTAATTTGGTCTTGCAGCTGTGGCAAGGATGTTCCTGCTGTCATCACCTTCCTTCAGAACATGCCAGGCTCAGGGCTGTGAGGACAATGGTTCTTCCTTCTGCTTTTGGCTTTTTACATCTTCAGATAATGTTTTTTTTCTTTTGAGACAGGGTCTCCCTATGTAGTTCAGGCTGGACTTGAATTTCGAGGTGATTCTCCTGCCTCAGCTTCCTGAGTACTGAGGTTACAGATGTGTATCACCATTCCTGACAAGGTAGCCAGATGCTAAATTTGTAAGCTTGCCAAGTTGCCTGAAACACATCTATGGTATGAAACTAACAGAGTCTAGAGAGCCAAAGCTCAGTTTTTATAAAGTTTTACAGTTTTCTTATTGTCACAAGTCTCTTTTGTCATGTTTCTGTTATGTAAGAATTGTATCTCCCATTTGCTCCTTCAGAAAGATAGCATAAGGAAGGCTATTAGCACAGAGGAGACTCCCGTAAACATTAATGCCTTCTCCACTGTAATTCCACTCAAACCTGTGAGATTTATGTGAAGGTTTTCATTCTACAGCCTGCCCTGAAGCTAGGGCTGGTACTGCATGTGGTGCCAGGGATCAAACCGCGGTCCCTGTGGTTGCCTCAGCTTTCCTAAGCAGGTGCTTTAGACTGCTGAGCCAACTCACTGGCCCTGTGAAACAGTTTTTTTTCCCTTTCTTTCTACTTGGTTAATTTCACAAATGTAAAATGTTACCCCCATGATCCAGAACTTGTACTGTCTCACATATGTTATAGTTCAGAATGAAAGAAAGGGTACAACATTTTTTTTTATGGTCGGCTCAGCCTGTGCTTTAGACTGCTCAGCCATCTCGCCGGCCCCAACTTTTTAAATATATGCTCTGTTCTAGCATTTCCACTTTTAGGAATTTTTTTATGTATAAGTATGTAAGCATAGATATGAAGATGCTTTTTTACATTGTTCTTTGTGATAGTCTCCATATAAGGTTCAGGTTGGCCTTGAACTCATAGTGATCCTCCTTCCTCAGCCACTCCAGTGTTGGGATTGCAAGTGTACACCACCAAGCTCTGCTTCTTTTGTCCATTTTTAAAAAATGGTTGTGATTGCTGGGAATGTATCTCAGTGGTAGAGTGCTTATTTAACATGCATGTGGCCTTTGTAATTGAAAATTGGAAATAGGTGACTTAAGAAATAGACCAGTGAGTGCATTATGCATTGAATATAAGGCAACCTTTAAAGAGAATTAGAGTATGAAAAGATATTGAAAGTTGTAGAACAAAAATGTCAAGATGAGGGACAGATGTTGAATGACTACCTTTATATGAGATACAGTAGAATGGTGGTTGCCAGGGTAGTAGAGAGAGTAGAATGGAGAGTGTTGTTTAGTGCATGTAGTTTCAGTTTAGGAAAAAGGTCCTGGTAATGGACAGTAGTAATGACTGCATAACAGGGCTACTGATCTCTGTACCCCTCCAAGAAGAGTTAAAATAGTACATTTTACATCATGTGTATTTTACCACAATGGAAAAAAAAAAGTGCAAGGCATGTAGTAGTACTAGTATCACCAAAACAAGACAACCCCTCCCCCAAAAAAGCACACAAATAAAAAGAAACAAAACACTTTTGAGATACATGGTTCTCTTATTGATTGATTGATTGATTGATTGATTGATCTTTTTGAGACAGGGTCTCGCTGTGCAGTTCAAGCTGGCCTTGAATTCACTTTTGTAACCCAGGCTGGTCTCAAACTTGCACTGATCCTCCTGCCTCAGCCTTGAGATGCATGGTTCTCATATCTTAACCTCTATCACAGCCTGCATATCTCCTGGATATACCCCCTCCAGTGTCTTATCTTAACTGCAGCATACTTTAGAGGACCCCACTGCTGTGTTAGAGACATTGAGTCAAGGCGCAGCCCAAAGACAGGGCAAGGAGGAAATAGGTCGGTGCTATTCACTGGTCCTGGTGTCAGTGTGGCATTGTACTGCAGGTGATGGTCCCTGTCACTGAAAAGACTGCAACATGGAGCCAGGTGGGGTGATAACAGACTAATTACTTATTCAGCCCAGGAATGATCTGCAGCTTCTTCAGGTGCATGTTTTCAGGTTTCTGTTCATTGATAGGCCTTCTTCTAATCGAAATTAGGCTAATTTAGTCTTATAGTTAAGAATTAAGCTGTGGGAAAGAAGTAACACTTTGTCCATTGATGACACCTACCAACATTATCAATTATATGTAGTGAACAAAAGTTAATATTCTGGTAGTAAGTTTTATTTCTTTGTTAGTTTGTTTTGGTATTAGGAATTGAATCCAGGGCCTTCATATTAATTATATTCCCAGCCTGTTTTTTTTTTTCGTGTGTGTGTGTGT